>JANKKI010000519.1:0-277500 GCA_025175665.1 Cinchona pubescens | reverse complement strand
GAATGTATGCATATATAAATACGAACATACGAACGAATATATATATATATATATATACACATAAATACATAAATACATATACATACATAAATATATATATATATATACACATACATATATATATATATAAATACATACATACATATGCATATATACATAAATAAATAAATATATAGATATACATAAATACATACATACATATATATATATATATATAAATATATATGTATGTATGAATGTATGTATATAAATACATACATACATACGTACATATATATATATATATACATGTATTGTGTCTATATATATGTGTGTAGTTATGTATATACGTATTTATATACATGCATACGTATATATATATATATATATATACATGCATACGTATATATATATATATATATATATATATGAGCTATCTGTGTATACATCTATATAGACATATGTACATATGTACATATATTTACATATGTACACTTACGTATACACTGGAGCCATGTTTGAGAAGGAAGCTCTTCCGTTTTTTGCTGAAGAGGATACATGATTTTTTGCTGATGTGCTTCTTGGCAAGCAAAACATGGTTTTTGAAGACCAATAACCAATCCAGCCATTGATGATGGTCCAATCTTATAAGGGTGAGCCTACCACATTTTTCTTTGAAAAAGAGGTAAAAAAATTGGCAGCTACGATTCGCACACCTTTATTGGAAATTTTCTTTGGGATAGACCGAATATGGACATATTGAGGAAGAGCTTCCACACAATTGGTTTCAAAGGTAGCTTCACAGTGGGGTTATCTCGATCATAAGTATGTCATTATTCGGTTCTCTTTGGAAGAAGATTATCTTCGTTACTGGCTAAAGGATATTTGGTTCATTAACGGTTTTTACATGCGTGTTCTTAAATGGCACTCTCTCTTCACTCCTAGAAGTTAGGTCCTCTATTGTGCCTATTTGGATAAAATTTGATGGACTCCCAGTTGTTTTTTTTTTTTAATAAACACTCGGTGTTCAGCCTTGCCTAGGAAGTAGGTACTCCCTTAAAATTGGATTTGGTTGCAAAAAATTTCACTCGTCCAAATATTGCAAAGGTTTTATATACATCTAGATCTTATAAGAGACAGGTCTTTTCCTCCACGATATGTGTAGGGGTGGGTAATGAAGGACTTTGGTAGAAAATAACCTACGAAGAGCTACCACTCTACTGTACCAAATGTAACAAGATTGGTCATGTTCAGGCTAATTGCATGGTCGGTTTGCACAAGCCTCCCAAGAAACAAAATGCTCCTACAGTCACTACTAAACAGCCATCCAAGGAAACCATGAAGTCCCATTGGATGCCGGTCAAACAACATGAAGTTGGCTCGTCTAGAGTTGCAATAGAAAGACCATTGGATGAGACTCCTCACATACCAATGGTGCAAGGGACAACTCATACGTAGGAGTGGCTGATACAGTGGAAAAGAAGAAAACAATGGTGGAGTCACCTACTCCAGCGGTGGCTACTGACTTCCCACCAAATTTGGTTATTCAAATTTTAAATACCTTAGATGTGAGGATTGGGGTAATAAACTACAATAGCAATGAATCCCAACCATCAAACTCAGAAATTCAAGTTTTGGCCAAGTCAAAGGATGTTGTATTTCCACATAACTCTCCTTCTTCTACTCTAGTTCAAAATTCAAATGCACTCCCCAAGGATGATTCCTTTCTCTCACATGACAAAATCTTGGAAGAACTCCTTTGTTATTTCTTAGACAATGAATCCCCCCCTACCTTCACCCTCGAGCTGAAGAAACTCTTTCCACAAAGGAATTGATCAACTTCAAGCAAAACTCAAGAGGTAAGCCAGCTTCAAAATGAAAAGATAGGCGTAGAAGAATTTATGATAAATGAAAACTAGTCTTTCTTCGAAGCCACTCTTACCACTACCCACGTCTTCTATCTTGAAATGAATAGTTTCCTCATTTGGACCATTAGAGGAATAGGTAATAAACCCTCCATTAGGAGACTTAAATTGCTTGCAAAAGAACACAAAATAAAAATCTTAAATTTGTTGAAGCCAATGGTGGACAAAGAAAGGATCGATCTTTTTGCTCAACAATAGGGTTCGATGGCTACAAATTGAACCCTATAAGCAAAATTTGGCTATTTTGGAATAAAGAACTTGATATTTAGAAATTTTTACCTCAAACCAGCTCTTTCACATTTCAGTTTCTTCGAGCTCTTCTCATACTAATATGTTCGCCCCTTTTGTATATGCTAAGTGCACTAAGCAAGAAAGGAGGAGTCTATAGGGAAAGCTTCGATTAATCATTCCACCTTATACACCATGGTTCGCAGGTGGTGACTTCAATGTGATTTCCATCTCGGATGAGTACAAAGGCTCATTTTCCCCAAACCTACATGCGATGAGAGAGTTTAATGAATGCCTCCAAGATTGTGGATTGATATAGACGTGGCTTTCCATGGATGCAAATTTACTTGGTTAGGCAACAGATAATAATGTGGAGTGGAAACACTTGGACAGGTATGCTTGCAACAATGAACTTCTCATGGCATTCCAGCACATCACGGTGGACCACCTTCCTAAAAGATGTTCAGATCACCCGTTGCTTCTCCTTAAGAACTCCAATGGCTCATTTTCTAAACCAAAGCAATTTAAATTCTTAAACATACGGATTAAACACCCTAACATTTTGCAAGTGGTAGGAAACAGCTAGAACCTCCATTACTATGACTCTCCCCTTCCATTGCTTGCTTCCACGCTCAAACGGCTTTGCAGAACTAAGAAACTAGAGTCACACAATCTTTGGGAATGTATTCAACAAGGATAAGGAAGCAGAAGCAAGAGTCAAGGAATGGGAGGACATTTTTTTACAGCAGCCAAATCAAAACAATCAAATCGAACTAGCTCACACAAAAGCTTTCCATGCAAAGTGCCTTGCAGAGGAAGAAACCTTCCTTTTGGAGACAAAAAACGAGGCTCAGATGGATGAAAGAAGTTGATCAAAATATTAAATACTTCCTTTCCTCACTAATGGCTAAAAGGCATTGATTGCACATCCTGAAGATAAAGGTGAATGGGGTATGGACAAGTGATATGCAGCAAATTGAGCAGGAAGGGATCAACTTCTTCCAAAATTTGCTTGCAGAGGAGGGCTCTCCAGTCGTTGATATCTCACTTCTTGAAGACCTCACATAAATTGTTACAAGGGAAGACAACTAGCTCCTACTAGCTGAGCCTTCATTGGGAGAATTGAAGGAACCCACTTTTTCCTCAACCCAGAAGGCGTCGCAGGATTGATGAATACAATGGAGTATTCTTCACCACTTGCTGGGATATTATCCAACAGGATCTCCTAAACGCAGCAAGGGATTTCCTAAAAAGAAGAAGGCTGCCAAGAACCTTCACGATCACGCTCGTTGCCTTCATACCAAAATCAGATAACCCCTCTTCCTTTAATGAATATCGACCTATAAGCCTCTGCACTTTTTTCAATAAAATCTGCACAAAAATTTTAGCTAATAGGTTGGCTGCACTTTTGCCAAAATCATTTCAAATGAACAGGTTGCATATGTGAAACGAAGGAGAAAGAGACATCACCTTGGGCATATGCAATATACAAAAGATGCCCGTACGGTTGGTCAATTTTATCTTTTTCCTATTATTCTTTATCTTTCTTTTGAAAATTTTCTTTTTGATTCAATAATGAATATACTTCAGAATCCATTTGTTTTTTGTATATGTAGATGTATATACATATGTATACATATATATATATATATATATATATATATACATATGTATACATATACATTTATATACACATATATGTGTATGTGTATAATATATATATATATGAACATTTATATGTATATACATACATACACATATGTGTATATAAATGTATATGTATCTACAATATATAAATGGGACACTTACACACACATAGTGTTTTTTTCCGTATACTTTGTGATTGGACAATTTTGGATTTATAGGGGGTCAATTTGATCATTTTGCCTGTGGTAGTTGAAGGCTGTGGAAATTTCTCGCTCTACTTTTTGTGTTCACCACTTCCCTTCTCAAATTCTCTCTCCTCCAATTCTTCCTCTCCTCATCTTCCTCTTCCTCTTCCTCTTCCTCTTCATCCTCATCCTCTCTTTCTCCTCTACACTGGTGATCAATCGCAAAAGCACAAAACACACACAAGCATACCCACAAATTTTTTTGCTGAAAGGAAAATATGTTGTACAAAGATACATTTTAGATATTGAAAATATTGCCATACATGTGAATTTTTTTGCCAAAATTCTATTTAATTTTTTAATATTATTTTCCCAATTGTTGAATAATTTTTTTTTGTTAATTTGTGTTGGTTGCAGCAGTCATTTGTTTCCTAATCAAGGCCCGGCTACTTCGAGGTTTCCATCTTTTGATTGAATATTCTACTAACCATACAACAGAGACCTCTTTTCCCCAAATTAAAAATGCTCTTAATATTTTTTTTTTTGGCTGAATTAAAAAAAATTTAATGTTTCAGGAAAGTTAATTAAATCTGTTTTATTCACATTATTTAAGGATTGTATTCAAAAAAAAAAAATAAACAAAGGATCCAAGAAGTGGGGGTGATGGATGCATGCTTAAACTTGGCTTCAACAATAGTCAAAGGGGCAAGTATAATTTTTTTTGAATTGTTACTTTTATTGTTCTTCTTAATATTTTTACTTATATGTACTTTACTGGATTTCCTTCTTTTAGTGAGTCATTTTTGTGAAAATATGGGATATTTTTGGGTTTATATTGATTTAACAACATGAAGTTTAAGAAGAATAGACTTTTTCCATTCTTTTTCCAGTTTCTACTTACACAAATTATCATGAATATATTTATTTTTGAAGGTAACATGTATGTGTGTGTATATATATATATATAGTATTTATCCATAATAATCTCATTTAAAAAAGTAATCATCTTTTTTACGTTATTTATTTTGATTAGATTTTAGATTTGGTTGTTAATGCTAAGGTTGTGTGATTGTTGCAAAGGTGTTAAATTTGGCTTCTAAAACTAGTTTATTGTATTATTTAGATATGTTTTGAGAGTATTGGGTGGATTGGTTGTGGATTGGGATCCTTCTATTGATCTAGAGATACAAGTGGCATTATATTAGTTTTTTTTTTTTTTGCAATTGACAAATTACAGAATGTTAGGAATAATCCATTATTGTGCGTCTTTAGCAATTTTTAATGCATTAATTGAACCTTGGTATCAATGTTACATACTTTTTTTTATTGTTCTTTATGATTTATGTGTGGAAAGTTTGGCATGTGTATGTTATATGCATTTGGTTATAGAATTTTCTAGATAGTTGAATAAGAGATATTTTGGTTTTGATTTCACTTATAGAAATTGCTAGACAGTTTTAGTAATAATAATACTAACATCAGCATGCTTACTTTTGTGTTTATTTAGTGTCAAGGAAGATAAATGAGTATATTTTCATCTAACTGATTGTGATTATTTCTAGATTATTGCTTACTAGATTTCTAGTTAAGAACTAAAGATAATCCAAGTTATCAAAGTTCCAAAAAAACATGCCTTTGTGGCGTATAGATTTTTAATTAATCAGCTTTATCTAATTAATTAAGGATGAAAACATGGTCACATATTGTTAAACTAACACCTCGGATTATATATAACTACCTTGCCTACATTCTTATCATGCTATTTGCATCTGATGCTCAAAAAATTATGGCTGACATGAAGAATCTCTTAGAATATTACTTAGAGAAAAGCTCCTCCTCGAAACTTACTGATTGAGATACCAATATGCAAGATAAATGTAATATTGGCTTCATGGAATCTGTAATCTAAAGTTTTTGTAGTTTCATGTTATTTGCATCTGATGCTCAAAAAATTATGGCTGACATGAAGAATCTCTTAGAATATTACTTAGAGAATAACTCCTCCTCGAGGTGTTACTGATTGAGATACCAATATGCAAGATAAATCAAGGTGTAAATATTGGCTTCATGGAATCTATAATCTAAAGTTTTGTAGTTTCATGTTGCATGTGCATTGTTTTGCTTTAAATCACAGCTTTTGTTGGATGAAATGAACTATACGAACTATATGAATATTTGGGAGGCTAAAATTCTGGTTTTCTTTGAATTTTTTAGGGATTCAAGAAGATATTGGACTTAAATGGAGAATCTAAGAAGAGAAGGAAAGGAGGAAGGCATGCATAAATTTGGCTTGAATGAAAGTTGCAGAAGTAGGTTTAGTTTTCTTGAGTTGTTTTTATTTATTGTCCAGGGATATATTGTGCTTTTCTAAATTCAAATACATTGTTCATCTGTCTAACCTATTCTTCTCCCAAAACCTTAGCTTTTTATTTTTTAAATTTTTTTGTCTTTTTTTAGAGGGAAAAAATTTAATGAAACCCTCCTAAATTTATCAATATAAACTTAAAAATATATGAATTTTACTATTTATTTGCTGATTATTTATTGTTTTGTGAAATTCCAAGAGTCATGTTTTAGCATCATTTGCCAAGAATTAGACCACTTTGCATATGATATTTTTCTAGTGAGTCCTCTTTTTTTTTTTTATTACTATTTTTTTTTTTTTGGCAGCTTAGTAGTGAATATTAGCCCTTTCTTTGCTATTCAATTTAAACTATTTACATTGAATGAGAAGATTAATCTAATTTCCCATATGATTAAGCGTGAAAAAAGATAAATCCGATGATATTTACTTATATGTTGATTTTAACGATAAAGATATTCTAATGCTTCTTAGTTATGTTATAATCTAAGAGCTGTTCTTTTGTATTTTTGGTTAAACTCTATTTAGCACATGTGATATATCCCTAGAGTGCTTTCATAGAATGTAAAATATATAATTAAAATTTTAAAATCGAAATGTTAATAAAACACTTGATGTGTTCACTATTATGTAATTTTTTTTTTTTGAACTACAATTTATATATAATTGCATTTTAGGTGCTGTAACTTAATCTTGGTCACATTGAATTCTTCGACCCTCATTATTTTCTAATAAAAATGTCAACAAATAACTAAAAGAAATACTAGACGTTTAAGTCATACAAGTAAAGCTATCTATTCAATAAATTGAGCACTCTTTTGTGTAAATAGAGAAAAACATGAACATTTAAATTTAAGTATATTTTGTGTGCTTGATACAAATCTATCATGTGTATAAGAGACAATTAAATTTGCACAACCATCATAAGATATAAAATTAGGAATGTAAGAATGCATTCACTTTGTTTTATGCAAGAGTATAGCTTCAGAATGTTGTGCTTGATTTGCACTGTGTGTATTTTTAAGTCTTGTTGAACTTGCAAGTTGGTGAGTAGAATTTCCTTGATATTGGTGGTAAAGTTTTGTGAATCTATGAAGCAGAAAGTGGAATAATTTGTGAACTGTGTCAAAGGTCCTTAATCTACCAAGACTATCTTACTGTTCGTCTTAATGTCAGATATGCATGTGTGCAAGTTGGTTTATAATGGAAATTTTTTCCATTAGCTTAACTGGTCGATCTACAAGCACAATTAAAGATTGCTATGAAGTTTCTATTTAATATCGAATTGGCAGAGATGAAAGGATTTAAATTTGCTGCTCTAATTTGTTGTGAAGTTTCTTATCAATTTGCTGCGATGTAATAATTTACATTCATGTCTTTGATATCTAAAATTTTAAGAACATTATATAGCAAAAAAATTTAGATTGACAATTAAAATTGCTAGGTACAAAAATTATAATGTTTTATTATACCAACTTTAGTGTTTTCTTGGAGCTGATTTTATCATTTTCTGGCATAAGATATGGCCTTGGGTTATGTTAGCAGTGAAAGTTTCTAAATCCAATAAAATTTGACAATAATTTATGCTAAATTCTATTTAAATTTGATTGTCATTTTCTTGATGTGTTTGTAATATTCTATCAACAATTATAATTTTGCATCGTACTGCCCAGTTTTCTTTAATGTTTGGTTCCTTCTTTTACTCAAAAGTTAAAAACATTTTTCATTTAATGTAAAATTGCTAAATTATGTGAATAAGAAGTAAACATATTTTGCAACTAATTCTCCATATCCTATAGTTGGATACAAAGTTATATGTCCTTCGCCTTCCTCGTCGTGATGCCATTGAAAATTAAGTTGCAACTCTAAGTGCTGAAGCTAATTTCCAGTATGACTCTACTTGGTTTTATTCGTCAAGTGTATTTTTCAATTTTTTTAACTGTAGGTGAAAAGTGTGCTACTACCACTCTTGGTCTTCCAATAAAGCATGACTTCTAGTAGGAGAAACTTCCCTACTTCTACTCAACCTAATGCATGTTTTTAGGTATGCTTTTTGTGCTATTCTTTCCCTGTGGGATTTGGATAGGTAATGACTTACCAGTAACTAAGTATGTCAAACAACTTGATACTTATAATTCACTACTCCTCTTTTGTTGTACCTTTACTTCTAATGTACCATTGTAATGTTATATATGTTACTTATATTTTTTGTGTACGCAAATATTTACATTGCTTGTATGTTTGCCCTTCTTGTTACCTTCTCTCCACAATATTTATTTGGCAGATAATTCGGGCATGCTCACACAAAGCGTGAGCCAAACGAACTAGTACATATTTATATACATATACATACACACACATATATATATATATGTATGTATATACATATGTATACATATATATGTACACATATATATGTATATGTATATATATACATTTATATACACGTATATGTGTTCGTTTGAATGTATATGTATATATACACATACACATACACATACATACAAACACATTTATGTGTACATAAATGTATATATATACATATATATACATATATATATATATATATATATATATGTGTATAAGAGACAGTTAAGTTCACGGGCGGATTTGATGGAAAGGGCAGGGGCCTTCATCTACCCAAGATTTTAGAAATTAAAATTTTATGTTAAAAAATTTAAAAATTTAATTTGTATCATTAAAATTTATATTTGGCTCCCCTAAATTTTTGAGAGAAATATAAATTAACCGTAATAAATATTTGGCGATTAGGTTTTGCCCCCCAAGGTATAATTCCTGCTTCCGCCCCTATTTATACACATATATATATATATATATATATACACACACATATTTATAAACATATATGTATGATATATATATGTATCTAGATAAACATATATATATATATATATATATATATGTGTATATACATACGAACATATATATAATATACACATACATATATATATATATATATATATATATATATATGTATATATATATATGTACACGAAAATTGAAATATATTTCAATTCATAGAAATTATACAACAGGCACTAGAAGGAATTCCATGTAAGAGATGAGAATTTAGAAATCTGACACGTTGATAAAGGAAAAGATCCTGAATAGAATGATTTTGAATATCGATTTATTAGTAAAAAACCTTCTCCAACTTTTGAATTTTCGAAACAAGTACTTTATGTGAGAGTTGAAGCCCCAAAAGATATGAGAATAAGGAATTTTTCTGAGAGCAGATCAAAGTGTTTTTCGTTGGAGATGGAAAACTCATCCACCGAGTTTTATTAATTTGCAAATTCTTCCTTAGTTAGTTAAAAGAATTCAAGATGGCTGATATTGTGACGATACTATGTAGCATTCTACTTGACCATTATGGGAGAAATTTGATAATTAAAATGATAATTGATATAGGGGAACTACAAGCTATTAATTCTTTTTGCAGTCTGGAATCCTTAAAAGAAGTTTATGGGATCATATGGATGTTTGTCCCTATTTTGACTCTTGTATTAGGAATCACAATAGGTGTAATAGTGATTGTTTGGTTAGAAAGAGAAATATCTGCAGGGATACATCAACGTATTGGACCTAAATACGCCAGCCCCTTAGGAATGCTTCAAGCTCTAGCAGAGGGTACAAAACTACTTTTCAAAGAGAACCTTCTTCCATCTTAAGAAAATGCTCATTTATTCAGTATCGGACCATTCATCGCAGTCATATCAATTTTATTAAGTTATTCAGTAATTCCTTTTGGCTATTGCCTTGTTCTAGCCGATCTTACTATTGGTGTTTTTTTATGGATCACCATTTCAAGCTTTGCTCTTGTTGGATTTCTTATGTCGGGATATGGATCAAATAATAAATATTCCTTGGTCTAAGGGCTGCTGCTCAATTAATAAGTTATGAAATACCATTAACTCTATGTGTATTATCAATATTATCAATATCTCTGCGTGTGATTCAATGAGACACAAAATTTACCCTATTTTCTTAAGAACAAAGTTAAATATACATTTTTCATTTTTTTTTTCATCATTCGAATTGATGACCTAAAACAAATAGTTATATGGGTGAAAGAAAACGGCTTCAAAATTTGCAGTAAATAAGATTGAATCTGATTTCCTATGTACAAGAATTATAAGTAAATGTGATCAGCAGTAGAGACTGTTTACCCCGTGATTGGTTACTTAGTCATCATGGCTTGAAGCGGGTTCAAAAGATCAACTTTAATGGGATTTTTATTATCTATTACCATGGGTGTATTAATATAACCGTAGGTTGAAGAAAAATGAGTAGATGATTAGTAAGACAAAAATATACGAACGATTAGTAATAGAGATATTGTAAGTTATCCAAGGGGTATTTCTGTATATAAAAATAATTCAAACTGGAATGTGCACAACAAAGTATTTCAAATCTGGAAAATTTAAACAAACATGAAATATAGCAATAAAATATGAATATATGAGTATGTGAAATAAAGGATTACAATCTCTAAGATATTCTCAATATGTAGAGAAATAGTCCTTCGATTCTTTACCTCATACACGATCTGAGGGCTTTGCAACTTATTCCTGAATCTGAGTGTTGATTTCTTCAAACCTTAGTATGAAAGACTTCAAGAATAGCTTATGAAGATCTTCAAACTTTGATATATGGAAGACTTGAAGAGAGAATTTGAACACTCGAATCTTTCACAATTTTTAGACTTTAGAAATATGTGTATGTATGTCCTTGAACCTCTAAGGGTTATCCCTATTATACTGTATGGGAGGGGAGCAAGTTAGAAGACTTATAGTACATGTGTAATTCTTACTTGCATACCAATAAATAAATTCTTATATCTTTACACACATAAGACATATCAATATATATAAGAACTGTACTACTTTGATATTATCTCTTTATCTTAATTTATAAATAAAGAGATAAATATTAATGTAAATATATCCCTATTGACCAACTCCTGCAATCATGTGACATGGCATACTTTAATTGAAAAAGCTACACAAATACGTTTGATTGGTTGAACCACCTCTTTTTGACATATGGAGCAATATAATTGGTTATAAAATAATCAATACTTCAAAATGTTTGTGACATATGGCATTATTTAATTAGGCCATAAATATGCCAATTAAATTAATTTATAGATAAATGGCAATTTGAATCATACTAAAATTCTATTGTGTACAAATGCTCCCTTGAAACTTGTTTACTAATGCCGTCCTTTTGAATAAGTGTGTGGAATGAGTAGACAAGTCTCAATATTCTCTTTGGGTTTTATCTAAATATCATAAACTTGAGTGGCTGAAAGTTATAATTCAAAAGAACAAGCAAAAGCCTGCTTATTCAATTAAAATCCAAAAAAAAAAAAAAATGAGAGTGAACACCTAATCTCAAATTTGAATATTATACACAGGAAACACCAATAGCTCAATATTGAAGCCAAATCTTTGAACCAATCAAATCCTTCATACACTTGCTTCTTGTTATGTGTCAGCAAAATTCGGCACAGGATCTTCTATTTCATTTTCTGTGTTACTTTCTGTCACCACTTAATAAATTATCAAAATTAAGTGATGTAATTTTAGTAAAATTAAGTGATGTAATTTTAGTAAAATGATCTTAACAGTTTATTAGATGATGTGATAGAGAATAATATAGAATATGGGACAAAAGATATTTAACCGCGAAACTCCATGAACCGAGTGAACTTATATAATTCAAATTCCATGGCTTAAAGAATAAAAACGGGAACAAGACGGGAATCATTTATTCCCAAAAGGAAACATCACCTCGTGGCACTTTGAGTTCCAAAACCAAAGACTTGAATCAATTTAAATTTCCATGCACGGTTACCATCATCTTCAAATTGTATGAACTGAATATATCTCAGTATGTCCTAGCCAAAAATAAATAAAAAAGAATATATCTCAGTGTGACATTTTTTAAATATAAAACTCAAAACTGAAGCCGTTCAACCCCAAAACAAATTCGGTGCAATTGGGACACATACGTAACGTGATATCACCACCGCCAAAGTGAATCCCGGAGCATTGAAGACAGCAATTTCCCTCCACTTCGATATTCAATCCTTATCCAGGCAAATTTACTTTCTTGAACCCAATACTTCGCTGAGCTAAACTCAAGTCAATTCCTTGTCAAACTGAACACCCAAAGTTGTTACACAAGTTAATAGCCAAACGAATTAAATTCCAATGCCGCATGGATCCCGAAATCAATTCTTTGTCGATTTGGTAGATTCAAAACTCGCATGAAAAACTAAATCCATTCCTCAATGAGCAAACCAAAGGAGCTTGACGATAACAACAGGAATTAAGGAAACCAACTTCTTATCAAATTATGTTTCAACACAAACTCTCCCGTGGATATGAATTTTAGGAAGCTTCCATATACTCTCTTGAACTGGGAAGATAACAATTCCAAATCCACAAAAAAATCGATAATGTATACTTGTTGAAACATATCAACTAGTATAAACATTCAAATCCACACCTTATTAGATTTGAAATAACAGTGTGAATATTTCATTAGTATCCAATAGTTCGAATCCGAATTTAACTTAATTCTTTGTGGAGCCAAACGGGCATAGTATGGAAACAACCCCATTCACAAAAGGAATTAACTTCCAGTTGTATAGAAACACCTTCAGCCTTTGTCTCAAATTAATATTGTATTCAAATTGCACTGAAACTCCAACTCCTTCGATCTCTGCCAGAATTGAATTTACATTAGAATTCCAGATTGATGACTCCGTCTTGTGAAGTCTATAAAAGAATGAGGTTCCTTCATTTGTTTTTTATACAGAAATTAACTTGAGACAACTTACCTTTCTTGATTACAACTAATGGCCGAAATGGAATATTTCAATTCAAATTCAATTCAATTTGGGTACAAACTCGCCAGAGACCGCAGTAAGTCTCCTTTTTTTTAAAAAAAAAAAATTTCTTTCTATCGTATCAATTCTTCTCATCACCTTTACTTCATGCAAATTATTATTGCTTTTCAACAAGTAAGCCGTTAAAAAACAAAATTGCTTGATATAATTTAGAGCCCTTCTTCAAGACATGGGCTTTATCATGAAATCTTGATTGATAACCATGCACACACAACATGGAACCATTGAAATAGTAGATGACTAAGTTCCTTTTCTGTGACCATTATTGATTGAAAGCTTTAGTTGTGAGGTTAACCCTGCTAAGCCGATAGTAGTCCTGTGAGACTATAACCGACAATGATCCCTTGGACGTACAAAACTTTATTTTCAGATATCTTTTTCAACTTTGCTGCCTTGCTACGGCTGCTGTTAGCTATTGCTGCCGAAATTCGACTGCTGCTGCTAAACTTCGCCAGAGGAATTTGTTTCCGCCCCTGCTTATTTTTGTCATCGCCGCGGTCGCTTCGCTATTGTTGCCGCTACCCCTGCTACTTCGCTATTGTTGCCACCGCTGCTACTATTTTTTTTTCCCTTGTGCCACTGCTGAATTTTGCAGCCAACCATTCAATTTCGTTGCTACACATCGCGGTTGTTGCTCTTGCTAACTCCCCCAAATAAATCAGCGTGGGGTAAAATTTTTCCTTCCTTGAAATTTTGAAGGATTTTCTATTGCTTTCCCATTGAACTAGATTGCATAATAAACCTATCACCTTGCATGATATCGCATGATTTATTGACCATCTCCATGCTTTTAATTATAGTACTGAAGTCTTCCACGGTTTAACTCTGGCTTGGGATTGTTAAAACTCTGACGTAGCCAAATTTTTTTTTCAGAATTTTGTTGTAATCTTAAAACTTTTACACGTTAACTGCAGTGTTGCATCTGTTGTTATATTCTTCTTGTTGCACTTTTATGCATCAAATGTCATGGACAAGCCACTTTTGCTAATTGAAAGAGCCGTGATATAAATTAAAATCTACACTCCATAGTTGCATTCACTAGAATGCATTGAGAAAACATGAGCAGTTCCCCTTACGCACTGCACGTCCTTGCCATGCATAGTTATCAATCTCAATGAGAAAGTGACCTTATCGCAAGTCACAATTTAATTCAAAATATCAAATTGATCGAATTTAATAAATTGATTACTAAAATGTGACATCAATTCTTTATAAGCACTCTAATACTACCAATCCATGTAGTATTTTATTTAAACATCCCAAGGTAAACTCCATAAATATTTTCAGTTATAAAGACTTTACGCTTCATATCTAAATGTTGTTTGCCGTGTAGCCACATTTGCCGAAGAACCATGCAATCAAATGATTATGAGATGCTGTTGCCACACATCTCTTTGATGAAAGAGAATGATCTTGGTGCAAGAGCTTGTCCTTGTTTGTCCCCAAGGCAGCAATCGGTCCCTTAGCACAACCCTACATCCCTCTTGACAAATCCCTGCATCTTGAAGATTGGACAACCAAATCAATCAAAAAGACAATCATTGTATCATCGTTTTCTACTGCAACGTGGAGTGAAGAAGTGCTCAAATTAAATTCCTTTCTTCATGACAAGGTACCAAGTGCCGCCAAGTTCTCGCTTCCCTTTTTGAGTTCCAACCTTGGCAAAATCACGTGGAATGGTCCTTCTTCCTACTTCGGCGAAGCAAGATACATTTCCAACTATTGAGAATGGTCGTAAGACGTGCTCGTGCAATATAAGAACACACTCTTAAGGGCCTATGTCTATGATGTCGTTTACGCATCACGCTACTCATATGATGGCTACGACAATATCTTGTGCGCCTTCTACAAGTACTAGTGCCCCTTGTCGACAAATAGCCTTCACACTTTGGCAGGCGAGCTATCAATTTTCCTTTGGTATCTTTATAGGCTCAGAGGTCTTCCTATATATGGCTCATTTTACAACGAGGTCATGTCAATAGCCAAAGAACTTCTCAACATTGATGGAGATGGAAAATCTTTAATTCTAGCAAGTTGTAGATACCTATTTGTAGCGTACCACATGCTCACAAAAGATGATCACAAAGGAGATCATATTAAACAATGGGTGCAATTTGGTTCCAAGGACAAGTCAGATACCGAACTGCACCTCTAGGTATTAAAGACGAAGCACCAACTCAAAACCCAAGAAGACATTTAACCCATCCGGAAACGTGGACAGTTCCTACCTGTTAAATATTAAAGACAAGCACATCCACTTCGACATGTTGAACATCAAAGAATCTCTAAGGCACAAAGTGTAGTCAATGCTGTTGTAGGCACCCAAAATTAACAATTCTCAATAATAATGTATTAGTGGTGAGTACAGGTCTGTCCCACAGAAAACAGAGTTTATTCTTGTGCTCAAAAGAAAAGAGGGTTTTTGAATACTTTTAAACTAAAAACTTAAAAAAAAAATAAATAAATAAGTAAATTGAAGAGAATTTGATTGAAGAAGAATCTTGGTTTTTCTCATATCCACCATGAAAATTTTACTAGTCGATCATTGACACCAAAGATAATTCAATTTCTATATCAAGTACTAATTGAAGAACTCAAATTCCAATTCAAAGTTGATTCTTGTTTCTTTCTAAAGTTGGTTAATTATTCAACACGCTATCCAATTAACCCGAACTATTAATTTAATCTAGACACGCGCCAAAGATTAATTAATATAAGAATTAAAATCAACAAGAAAAATTAGGCTAATTAAACATAAACACACACGGTAATTCAATAATGCTAATCGAGAAATTATCATTTTAGTTGATTCACATATTGAATTAAGCATACTCAGTTAAAACAATCTAGCCATAGATTAATTCCAATTAAACACTTATTCTACAGCAATAACAATTTAAAAAGAACAATAATAAAATTAATCGTAGAAAAATAATCAATACTTGATATATAATTGAATAAATTCAAGAACAAATAGTCTCACAACGTAGTAGAATTGACCATCGCTTCAAATCCCTCCACCAAAAAAAGGGTTTAGGCACTAAGTGCTATGAAAGAATATCAAAAATTTCTCTGCTGAAAACCCTAGCTAAAACAAGAAAACAAAGTTTCGACTCCCTTCTAATCACCCTACTTGGGGTCTTTATAATGAGTACTAGCGTTACAATAATTGTCTAAGGATAAAAACATGAAATCGTATGAAAAAGAGTTCAACTGGGTGAAGAAATCTGCCAAAAATCACGTAACCCTGCTATTTTAGGCGTAGATGTGCTGCCTGATTGTGTGCGTGTGAGCGCGAACACATTCTGTAAATTTCTCTTCTGGACTCAGCGCACATGCGTTGTACATCCCCAGCACATGTGCGCTGGCTTTAACAACATGTGAAAGCTTCACCTTCGACTTCAATTTTGACCTTGATGTTTTTGGAATTTGGGAAAATGTAAAACACCAAAGTTGTAGCTCTTTCTCTTAATTTTCCAACGCATCTTGAATCACCTAAATCGGAGATTGGAATTAAAGTTGGCTGCTTAAAATATAAAACAGTGTCTAAAATAGATTCATACTCATGCATATTCCGCTCTTAGCATTTCCTTTCATCTTTTCAGCTTTTTTTCACTTTAATCCTACAAATACTAAGAATAACTCAATAATAACTCAAATCTTGCTTACAATAGATAAAAACATGATAAATGACATATAAAATATAGCACAATATTAGGAGCCTTCCTAGCATGCTGAATTTGCAAATTCCTCTTGCCAAGTAGGGAAATGGATCACATATGCCCAAGCATTTTCAAGGTGGCAAGGTTGATGGCAATGGGAGTAAAGTTCTCACTCACAATCCCAGTACTCGCCAGCATCTACAATGGCTTAAGAAGAGTCATTCAAACCCCAAACTTAACAGAGTGCTCAGCCGTCTTCCCACTTCACTATGTTTAAGCATGGATCGGCCAATACTTCACACTTACCACATAAATGATCGAACAAGTTGTTTTGCCTGAATGACTATCGTAATTCTGTAGCATTATAGATGCGGAAGACATCATTAAGGATATGAAACCATCAACCTTCCCTGGATTATGCTTGTCCCAAGAAGACGAAAAAATCGTAATAAATGATGGAAATCTATCACCGCAGTGAGTGGAATATTTCATCAGTCAATGATCATGTTTCTTGACCCTTTGATAGGACAACATTTTCATCATTGAGCAGTATGACCCATGCAGATTTAGTAGACAATTTGGCTTTTTCCAATATACTCCAAACAACTTGAAGGGATAACTCACACCTACACCTTGGGAGAAATTGTCCAACTGTGGGAATCCTCAATTCGCACAACTCATTCTATCATGACCATACCCTCACAAATGAGGCGTCTGTTAGTTACAAAGGAGTCATGATACTTGGTAGTTGATGCGATTGAACAGTGTTCTTAGAACAATCATCAAACTTAGCGTCAAAAGAATGAATGAGGATGAAGCTCAAGATGTAAAAGCAAGAACACCCTTATCAAAGAGACGTAAACACGCCACCTCTCCGAAGGATTCAAAGCATCAAAAAGACGATCATATTGCATCTAAGAGAAAAGAAGCCAAGATGAAACCTAAGAAAACTACGGAGACAATGACGGACAAGGCTTCCAAAAAGCTCACAACAGTAGAAGATCCTTCTTCAACGAAGCAGAAAGGCTAAAACCATGCATCAACTAGCTCAGGAGGAAAGCAAATAATGGAGATGGAACGATCAACTTCGGTCAAACAAATGATTGTCGAGGCTCCAAAGGTTATTGAAACATCATTATCGAAAGGTATCAGAGACATGGAGATAAATATCAGTATCATTGAGGAAGAGAAAGGATCATAAGATTCGCTCAAACTCAACTTCTAGGGAAGCATCGAAAGATACATGGGATCGATATATTGATGATAGAGAATTTGTTGAAGCAAAAGATGGACATTCTGGTGAAAGCAACAATGGAGATCGTCATTGGAATCGACCAAAAAAGAAGTCAAAACATTTTCCAAAACCACACCTGTCTCAAAGATATCACCAAGAGAACTGGCCGAATATGTAACTATACTTCAAGCATATATTTTCTTTCCCTTTTCTTTTTATGCATTTTGATATTCCTCTAACATTTTTTACCTTTTTAACTCACCACCCTTGATGTACTTATGAAGAAAGTTGGAGACCATTTGTCTGGTAATCAAGACATTATCATCGGTGAAAAGAAAAAAATGGAGAATTTCATGAGCATGCTGCTGGCAATACAAATATCCTTGGATCAACAATTGACAAACCAGTAGAGCATCCTCTACATACTCCATCAAAAATTCCACCGAACCACCATCGAAGTCTCCATTAGCAAGTTAGAACACCAAATTTTGAATTTTCATGGCCGCAAAGTGATAAATCTAGCATGCCAACAGAAGTACATGCAAAACCTGTGGAAAGAACTTTGCAATGACATTTCAATCATTTTCGTGGACCAAACTCTTCTTTGGAGGAATGTGTCAATGAGGTAATTGAAGAAATATTCAGGATAGATTCCTCACATCTAATGTGCTAATGGAGACTGCTTAGTAGATTTGCTCACCAAGGAAGAAGTATGATTCTTCAAGATCTTCAAAATTATACAAGATTTCAGATAGGCATATGAGAAATTCTCTCCAAGGCCAATGCACACCTTTCAGAAGAGGAAAAAGTAACCAACCATCTACAAAGTCTTGAAGGAAAACGGCAATCCATTGAGGGCAAAAAAATCATTCTTAAAAAGGACCTTGATGATTTGGGGAAGCAAAACATGGAAGCTAACTCAACCATTGACCAAGAATATGAAAACCTCAAGCAAATTCAAGTTGAAGTGTCAAAAGAGCATGATCAAATCTCTTCCATTGAAAGCACTACCTTCCTCAAACATGAAGATGCTAGGGAGCTTCAGAAGATAAAAAACATCTTTTAAGCAAGCAAGATAGCTTAAAAGATGTCAAGTATGACATTTGAATTGTCTCTTATACACATCTAGATGTGTATAAGAGACAGGAACTTTATTACTTTTCCTTAAATTTCATTTGTATGTAATGAAAACTTTTCTTTCGATAATAAAGACATTAATTATTTTTCCCTACTTTGTGATTATCATATATATATTTTTTTAATCAAAACAAATAAAGTAACTAATATTTATGAATTTAAAATATTGTTTCTATCACCTTTTTTTTAGGAAAAATGAGTTGGTTTTGCGGAGGTGTAACTACATTTAGAAGTTACCCTCTAAGTTTCCTACATATCCCCCAAGGGAATCAAGTCACACGTAGTTCCTTTTTTCTTTGAGAAAAATATGGAGGATTGCCATTCACAGTTTAACCTCTTGCGGGCCAAGAGTATCCATTTGTTTATCACCTAGACTTGGTGGAGTGTTTTAGCAATTTAACCCTCACATACTACACTATTGGTGGTTGCCATCCACAGTTTTAGCTCATGCGAACCAGGAGTAACTTGCTGTTTAGGATCATGCTTTAAGACAACGTGCAGTGTATGCATAGTATTGCTTCAAATATTTTCCGTTGATAGGGCCAACCCTTAATCCATCTTTAGCAGTCAACTTGTATGAGCTATTTGTATAGACTTCTTGAATAATATACAGTCCACCACATTTTGAGACAAACTTCCTTTAATCTTCATGTGTGAGAATGATCGGTCTTCGAACAACAAAGACCATATTGCCAACTTGGAAAGAGCGTGGCCGAACTTGCTTGTTGAATGCTTTGGAGAGGCGAGCTTGGTAACACTCAAGTCGTTGCTGAGCTTCCAACCTTTTCTCATCAAGTGCTTCCCAACTCTTCAAGACAAAGGTGAGCATTGTCTTCCCTATTTAAGTCCTTCTTGCACAGTAATTCTTAAGGAAGGTATTTGACATTCGAGTGGAAGAACTGTTTTGTTTTGACACCATAGACAAGTGCATAAGGAGTTGCTTGAGTAGGAGTCCGAAAAGTTGTCCTATATGCTCAAAGAGCTTCACCAATCTTTTGATACCAATCTCTTTTTGACTTGTCAACAAACTTCTTTAGCAAATTGTATAGAGTTTTGTTAAAAGCCTCGGCAAGTGCATTTGCAGCAACATAGTACATGGAAGAATTATATTGCTTGAAACCGAACTTCTCACAAAACTTGTTCATTACAGCATTGCAGAAGGGTTTTAATTTATCAGTGATGATATATCACGGAACCTCGTATCGGTATATGATGTTCACGTGAATGAAGTCGACCACATTTTCCTTTTTTATTTCTCTTAGCACAATTGCTTCAACCCACTTCGAGAAGTAATCAGTTACAGCCAGAATAAAGATATGTCTACCAGAAGACTTCGGCAATGGTCCTGTCCTACTATGTCTAATCCTTAAGCATCAAATAGCCAAGAAGCAATAGTGGGAAGTAACGGTTCCAGTGGTCTGATGGATGAAATTGGCATGAAACTGACAAGTTTGACATCTTTTTGCATAGTCCATGCAATACTTCACCATAATCAGCCTATAGTACCCCCATCCTTTTAATACGAAAATGCAACTTAGGGCCGGATGATGAGCACCACATATTCTTGAGTGAGTTTCTTCCATTACTTGCATAACTGCATCCTCACCAAGACATCGCCAGAATACTCCATCAAACGATCACCGATAATGAGTTTCTTTGTAGTAGACAAAGCGAGTTACGTGACGATGGATTTCAATTTGTCTCTTTGCATCGTCAGGCAACTTTCCATAATTGAGATAATCAATTATTGGTGGACGCCTATCTTCCTTCTCCACTTAATAGATAGAGATCATATGAGTATTTTTATCTTTCACATCATCTTCTTTTTCAAAATAAGAAGGCATGACCCAACTTTGACCTATATGAATTTGTGCTTTTTGATCAGGAAAGATGAGCGCAGAAGCCAATTTTGCTAGGGAGTCAGCTTGTCTTGATTGTCCCTTCTTGGAACATGCTCTGTAGTCAAATAGCCTAGCCACCCCATTAGTTACCTAACATAGATGTAATATGGCAGCAACTCTAGGCTTCTTGACTTCATATTCACCAAGGAGTTGATTGACCACTGACTTGGAATCTCCGAAAACTCTAAGATATAGTTGCTTCATATCAACTGTCATTTCGATACCAATGATATAAGCGCTTGGTATTCAACAACATTGTTTGAACATTGGTGTGTCACAATGAAGAATAAGGCAATACATCTCCATCATAAGTGACGAATAGTACTCCAACTCCAGCGCTTCCTCGATGTGCAGTACTATCAAAGTACATTGTCCAAGGCTGAACAACTTCGACCACGAGAACATCTTCATCCAGAAGCTTATCAGTCAATTCCCACTCAGCAGGTATGGGATGATTGACCAAGAAGTTAGCCAACACTTGTCTTTTGACAACATTCGCAGGAACATAAACAATTTTATATTATTGAATTTGAAGTTACCAGCTTGCAAAACGATTTGACAACACAGGCCTAGTCCTAACATACTTGATCGGATTTGCCTTGGATATTAGACAGACGATATGGGCTTGAAATTAGTGCTTCAACTTTTGTATGGCAAATACGAGAGGCAAACACAACATCTCAATTGGAAAATAATTCAACTCATTCAGTGTCATCATTCCGCTCAAATAGTACAGTGCATTTTCTTTGCCTTCATTATTCTCTAGGGCAAGTAATGCTCCTACAGACCGTCCCTGCATAGCAATATAAAGAATCAAAGGCTTTCGAGGAATAGGTGCAACTAATACGGGCAACTTCATGAGTTATGTTTTGTAGCTTTTGAAAGCATTGCTACATGCTTTGTCCCATTCAAAATGTACACCCTTCTTCATCAAGTGGTTAGAAGGTTGACATCTTCTAGCCAAATTGGAGATGAATCTTCGAAGATAAGCTAACCTTTCTTGCAAACTTTTCAACTCATGAACGTACTGTGGTTCGGGCGATCTTCAAGATGTCATCGATTTTGGATTGATCAATTTTTATTCCTCGGCTATGTACAATGAAGCCAAGAAACTTTCCAGAAGTAACTCCAAAAGCACACTTCAAAGGATTCATTTTTAGTTGGTATCTTTGGAGTCGTTCGAACATCATACTAAGATCTTGAGCATGGTCAGTTTGCTTATTTGATTTGACAACGAGATCATCAACATAACACTCTATATTCTTATAGAGCATGTCAGCAAAGATCTTTTCCATTGCCCTTTGATATGTGGCTCCTGCATTCTTCAAGTCAAAAGGCATGACTTTGTAACAATAAATGCATTTGAGAGTTTGAAAAGTAGTGGGTTCTTCATCCCTTGGCACCATTCAGATCTAATTGTATCCCAAAAATCCATCCATAAAAGATGAGGCTTCATAGCCAGTTGTGGCATCGACCATCAACTCAATGATAGGGAGAGGAAAGTCATCATTCGGACAAACTTCATTGAGATCTCATAAGTCAACATTCAAATACGGATTGGCCTATTCTTCTTTCTCACGGAGACTATGCTTGAAATCTATGTTGGGTATTTTATCTCTCAGATGAAACTAGCTTCTATAAGCTTGTTTACCTCTTTCTCAATCAATGGGATCAAATCAAGCCAAAAATGACCTTAAGCATGTTTAGCAGGTCTCACGCCTCACTTGCAAATACAGTGGTGAATAGTAACTCTTAGGTCCAAGCCAGGCATCTCTTTGTAAGTCCAAGCAAAGACATTTTGAATTTGACCAACAACTCTACATATGCTTGTTCCTCTTCAAAAGTCAACCAAGTACATATGTGAAATGGGCGAGGATCATTGTTTGTGCCAAGGTTGATTTCCTTCAACTCATCAACAGTTGCTTTCATGCCTTCTTCCAATTCAAGAGGAGCATCTCCGGCATCTTCTTCAAGAGGTTCCCTATCTTGAAAAATGACATGGTTACATGAAGCAATATGTTCCACATCTTCCTCCTTGATTTTTACATCAGAATATGATGGTTTCCTTTCTCATGTTCAACAAACTGCCATACTGTATGAAAAGGTTACTGACTCTTTCTTCTTAAACTTCCATCATTGCAGGGAGCATTGTTTCCTTTCATATAAAATCTTACCCTTGTGCCTTTGGAAAACTTAGCCTTTGATGAATAGGTTGCTTCATCAAAGTTCTTCCTCATCGGCCAAGCCTATCAAACACCAAAACACGTGGTTTAACTTTTCCCAATCTATCAAAGATTGATCGCCCTAAACTTTTCAACGTAGTTTCTTCTTTGAACATGACATGATGTGTATTAGACCTTTTAATTATTGTGCACATAGGAGAACATGGTCTATACCCAAGTCCTATTGATGGATTGTTAATAGCATATCCTTTGTCTTTCAACATCTTTTGGGTAGAAGTCATGCCATGCGTCTTTTCTCATGTAGCCTCGGCAGGAAGTTTACCCAAAGTGCCTTTTTCTGTGGATTCATAACCAGCTTTTACAAGCAACTTGTATAGCAGGTTAGCATTTGGATCAAATCTCTCTTTGGTTTGTATTGTAGGTAATGAATTGTGCTCTATTTTTTACTCCACTTTTGGCCGAACAAAACCTTCAAAAGGAGTTTCGTTATGCTTGACCGCCTCAATTTTTGTGAGTGGTATAGTAAGCTCCTTCAATTCATCATCCAACAAAAAAAGACTTTGGAACAAAGCGTAAGAGATGTGTCTTAGATTTTTAAGCATCTTCTTTTGTCGACTCCTTCTTTGTGTTACTTTGCAAGTAGAATTTAGCATCATCAAAGTAAGCTTCGGCTTAGGTGAAAGGCTTATTTTCAGGAACCACCTTCTTTATCATGCCGTTACAGAAATACTTGAAATGTTGGTATAGAGTTGACGGTACAACAACATTCTCGTGAATCCATAGTCTTCCAAAAAGCATATTATAGGATGTTTTAGCATAGATAACATGGAAGAAGGCACTTGAGGGTAGGTCACCAATCAATATATCAAGCCTTCTATGACCAATGGCTCACTTTATCCTTTTGATTAAATCCTTGGATCATGAGACGTCTTTGTGAGAGTTCATCACTTGTGATTCCAAGCTCCTTCATCACGTACAAGGGCTTAATATTCATAGCAGATCCTCTATCGAAAAGTATCCGATTTAGTTTTGGCTCACTTGCATAGCCACTAACAAACAAGGGCCGATTATAAGATTTTGTTCCAAGCAATAAGTCTTCATCATCAAAAAACAATTATTGCTACACATTCCTTGGGAACTTTATCAGCAACAGTGAGTTTCTTCTTAAATTCTTCATCAACTTATATGATAGGACATCATCATCCTTCAAGGATCCTTTTGGCATGAATTCCTTCAAAATAATATGTCGACGAACATTTTGAAATATTGCACCACTTGGAAAGATTTACGACAAAATTGTTCTTCTTTTGGACTTTCTTTTTGCAACCCGCATTTTCATCTTCCGAAATATTGGTAATGGATTAGTCTTCTGTGCTGACTTTTTGATTCTTTCTCTGAGTGGCAAGTGTCCATCCTTCGTTAGATTGATCACGTGCGACATCATTATCCTTCAAAAGTTCTTCGGTTTCCTTTTTGAAGGGCACTTCATCTTGTGGGAAAAAGTTGATATAAATGGTACGGGATTGGAATCTCCAAATTTTATCATGGTTTGTGTCATTTCTTTGCAGACTAACTTTGGCGAATGACAAAATGCCTTATTACTCTTCCATAAACTATGAGCGTTGGGCATTACAGTGGTTTGGTTTATACTTGCTTTGTCTTTCTCAAGTAGAATCTTATCTTTGTAGGCTAACTCGATCACCTTATCTTTGAAGACAAAACATCTCATGAGGAGATGACCAAGCAAGCAGTCATAGCAACAATGGATTCGGATCATTAACTCGCCTATCACTCCTCTGGTCGCTTCATCTTACGAAGCTCAATGAGTTTGGCTTTGAGCAGATCATCAAACATGCCTTGAAGATCGGAGTCGAGGAAAGGGTATTATCTCTCTTTCATCTTCAGGCTCAACATAGGTCTTCTTCGTGGCCTACCTTGCACAGGATCTACCTTCTCGGTCACCTTTTGACTAACTTTTGTTACGATCTTAATAGAGAAGTAGCATTTGTTGTCATCTTAACTTCTTTGTTCCTGGACTTGGGAAAAGCTTGCCCCTTTCTTAAAGTCTTGTTTCTCTTTGTTCTTGCAAGGATCAGGAATAGAAGGTTCTTGATTTTCAAGGCCAATTTCAAGACTATGAGCTTTTGTTGCCAATTTCTCAAAGTCAGTGGTTGAATCCCTTGTAGGATATAATGAACTCCCCACTTTATGCCTTGAATGCACATCTCAACGGTAGACGTCTCGGAGAGTCGAACTCAACAATTATGTCTTAGATTACTCCATTGGCCAATATAATCGACAATAGCTTCATCTTTCCATTGATGGGAGTCTGAAAGTTTGATCATGGTAATAGTCCTCTTAGTGTTGTAGAACCGATTAAGCAATTCTTGTTCCAATTGCTCCCAACTATCGATTTCGAACTAGCTTCAAGATCAATGTACCAGTCGAAGACGTTACCTTTTAGTGAGCGGACAAATTGCTTGACCAGCAAATCACCATAAGTTCCAGCATTGTTGCATGTCTCAACAAAGTGTGTCACATGCTGCTTCAGATTTCCTTTGCCGTCAAACTTGTAAAACTTCAATGATTGATATTCACAAGGCATCAACAAGCTGTCGACTCTTGTGAAATAAGGCTTGGCATATGCAAGGTTTGATTTTGAACCACCTTCATATTTCATCTTGATCATGCATTCAACAAACTCCTTTAATTGATTAGCACGAATCATTCCTTCAGAAGTCACATGCACTTCTTTCGCCTTCCTTTGCTACTAAGTTGAATTTCAGCTTCTTGATGTTTGCCAGGTGCCTTTAAATCCATTTGACTTCCTTCCGCGGCGTTGTCTTTCTTGCTGACGAGTTGAGCGATGATGGCTTCTTAATCTTGTATGCACTTTATCATTGTTTCCATCATTCTGGTTAGGCTTAAAGCCATTTGATCCTCAAGAGTTGAGGTTTGCGTCATCATAGTAGGCATAACAAAAATGCTGTAGAAGTTGTGGAATTTTCTTGAACAGGAGATCTCGTATGTGGAGTTCCTTGAGAAGATGTAGAATCACTACTTGATATGTCATCAAAATGTTTTGAAGCTTTGAAATCAGAACCTGCTTCGAGCATTGCAAGGGTTTTCTCGATTGAGGCTCCAACATCTTTGAGCCCCAGCACAAAAGAAGTGATTTTGGGAGGTGTCAAGCCAAACATGAGAGTTGATGCGGATTGTGTCTCCAGATTACTCTGAGAGAAGGCTCTCATCATGCTCCTTGTAGTTCGGCCAACAATTCATGGATTCACATAATCATGTGCAGAACCCACATTATACACATCAAGATGTTGGATCGAGTAGGCAGACCTTTGTCATTTTTTGGAGTCATTGATATAGATTTGCAGTTGAATATATATGAAGCAAAAAGATAGAAAGTAGAGATGTTCCCACTGATAATGTGCTAAAAATTTTGCGCAACAAAATATTTCAAGTCTGCGAAACTTCAACAAACAAGAAATATAGTGATAAAATATGAATACATGAGTATGTGAAATAAAGCATTACAATCTCTCGGATATTCTCAATAGGTAGAGAAAAATTCTTTCAATTCTTTACTTCAGACACAATCTAAGGGTTTTGCAGCTTATTCCAAAATCTGAGTGTTGATTTCTTCAAACCTTGATATGAAAGACTTAAAGAACATCTTATGAAGATCTTTAAATCTTGATATATGAAAGACTTGAAGACAGAATTTGAAGACTTGGAGCTTTCACAGCTTTTACACTTCAGAAATATGTGTATGTGTGTCTTGAACCTCTAAGGGTGACCCCTATTTATACTTGTAGGGGAGAGAAGCAAGTTAGAAGACTTATAGTACATGCGTAACTCCTTACTTGCATACCAAGAAATAAATTCCTATCTCTTTACACACATATAGACATATCAATATATATAAGATATACTGTACTACTTTGATGTTATCTCTTCTTCTTAATTTATTAATAAAGGATAAATACTAATATACATATATCCCTATTGGACAAGTCTTGCAATCATGTGACATAGCACAATTTAATTGGAAGAGCGACACAAATACGTTTGATTGGTCGAACCTCTTCTTCTTGACATGTGGAGCAATATAATTGGTTATAAAATAACCAATACTCCAACATGCTTATGACATATGGCATTGTTTAATTGGACCATAAGTATGCCAATTAAATTAATTTATAGACAAATGGTAATTTAATTATACTAAAATTCCATTGTCTACATGGGACTTTAAATTAGTAGAAATGATAAAGATGTATTCCCCATGATTCCTGTTGGCCCCAAAGCGACCTAAAAGGAAGGGTGAATTAGGTTTCTTAAAATTGCTTTGCAAAACATGCACTTATAAAATATCTTGCACTACACAAGTAGTTTGATAGAGATAAGATCAATTAAACTTATGAAGTATAGAAAATGTAAAGAGAGAGATTAGACAAACAAAACTTCCAAGCCACCAAGCTTGAAGTGTTTATACACTAGAATGCTATCAAATTTGGTTTACCAATAATCTCAAAAGTACACAAAGTAGGACAATCCTTTCACACTAATTCTCTTTAGTTGAGCCAAGGACTCAACCTCACTTTTGTACAAGATTATCACTCCACTCAATATTTTGAATAGCACTCTAAAGTACACACTAATACAAGATTGCTCAATAGCTAATTTGCACTCAAATTGCTTTTCTTCTTGCTTATATTCAATGTGCAAGATTATTTTTACATTACACTTAGAGTTGGTATTTATAGGTGCAACAAAGTGGGTTGAAACCACCTCCTGATAGCTCAATAATAAATGCTCAAAAACTAGCCGTTATAGGTTTCCGAAGTTCCAAAGTTATTGTTGTGCTTCCGACCCATTATCCGATCTTAAATATAAGTGAGTAGAGGATGCCGTTTGGATGGCTGAGCTTGCAAGTCAGTTCCATCATCCGAACCAAGTGTGTTTGAAAGGTATCCACATCTAGATGTGTATTGTGTCCAAAAGATTTAATGCTTAACAAGGAATGTTTTTTTTTCGGACAGTCAGCTTCGTCCGATGTAAGTTTCCTTCAGATGGTTGGATGCGTCCATTGAAATTGCTTTAAAACTCTTGAATCTGCCTTACTCTTTCGGACGGAGAAATACGCCCGAGGAAAATTCCTTCGGATGGGATTGTGCGTCTATGGTAGATGCTCCAAAATTTTTCTCTCTGTCTGATCCTTCGGATAGTGAATTGCGTCCGTGGTAATCTTGTGCTTCTAAGAAATATAGTGCTGTTCGAACGGTGTAGTTCGTCCGAAAGCTCTATTTCCAACAAATATAATAGCAGACCTGTACAGCTTAGGTTAAGACGTCAAAATGCATTTGTCATCATCAAAATAAGGTTTGTAGATCATCTTTCTTCCCCTTTTTTATGATGACAAACAATGAATCAAAATCACTTGCAATCACTTAAAAACACACAATCAATTCTAATATCCATCAATTAATAGACACCCCCTTTTTGATATCACCAAAATGAATTAAGCTCCCCCTTAGAGAGTGCTCCCCCTTACGTAAGCAATGTAGTAAAACCAGAACATAATCAAATTAGAGTAATAAACCAAACCAAAACTAGTAGAGTAGGTAATAATTACATATAGAACAATCAACTTCAACAAAACAAAAGAAATCTAAGTAAATGAAACGAGAGTAATCAAAAAGTCTAAGTGGAGCCGTTTTTCTTCTTGGAGCATTCTTCAAGTTTGTGCTTCTTGGTGGGTACATCATCATCGATTGCTTCATTATCGTGATCATCAGGATTTCGGCGTTGCATGATGTAGTTGAAAGTGTCGTCAACGTCTTCGTCATCGACATCATCAACACCAGTAGCAGTAGATTTGGCAGGATTGTTTGTACCAATTGGATCCTCACGGTCTTCAGGCTCAAAACGATCTTCCTCGTTATTGGTATTGTCAGTCGCTGTCGGAGGAAAACTCAACAATATATTGTGACTAGATATTAGCAAACTGAACCTAAGTTGAGGCAGACATCCCTAAATTGAGTGCTTCTTGAAGAATTGTTTGTCTGATTTCCAGCCTCTTTAGCTTTTGAGTACTGTGGCGTTGGAAAGTACTTATTTGATTACTTAAGGAAGTAACAAGGGTGCATAGATGAGATAAAGAGGTTCAGAGGATGAAGGGTTAGGGTCAGTCAATAGTGGATGTGTGGAAGAGGATGGTTGAGGAGGAGGGGAATGTGGAGGTGCAATGCTAGAGATAGAAGCCTGAGATTTGCATTTTTCAAGTTCATAGGCAGCCTTGGTAAACCATTGATCATTAAAAAGTCTTAAACTCTTGCGTTCAATGTATGATTTATTAAAATAAGGAGGAAATTGTTTTTTGCCAGTGAAGGGGATATCAAAGTGGTAAAAAACCTTAGTGAGAAATTTGCCAAAAGAAATATTTCTACATGTGTCAGTTAAAAAATAGCTCCCATAAAGAGTAGAAAACATAGCCAAAGTCAAGTGGGATCCCTTTAAAAACACAATAAAACAAATATAACTGTATTTTGTCCGGCTCAGTGCGATGCCCATCAGTCAGAAGCAATAAATTAGTGACTAATGTATATAAGATGTTGAGTTGTAGGTAAAAGCAGTGTGGTTTTGGCTTCTGAAACCTATTTAAAATTGATGTTAAAAATCTGTCGGACCTCGTCAATATCGAAACGAGTATCTATGGTAGGCCATTTATCCAAAGAGAAGAAATAGGAAATGTCATTGGGAAAGGCAACATCACATTCAAAAATAGAATTGATAACATTCGAAGAAATTTCAAGATACAAATGATTGACACAGGAGACTAATGTACGAACAGTTGAGCCCTTTATAAGATTAGCAGTAAACAGCAATACCATATCATGATAAACGGGCAAGTCTAAATGAAGTAATTTACCCCAAGATTGATTTTCAAAGCAAGTTTTAACAAGTGGCAAATTCTTAATTCATCAAAAAGACTGTTAGAAATAGCTCATTGAACAATGATTGATTTGCTAAGAAGTGAGGTATACCTCTCGGATGCCTTGGCATCAATGAATGTAGGTAGAGAGGGATTGGGGATTTGAGGATGTTTGTCCTTGTACCGGAGCCTTGCCCTTCGATTTTCTGCCTTTGGAATCGATTGAGGATCCTCCATATAATCGAACCATTGTGAATTTGAAATAGAAGAAAAAGAGAGAAAAGTGAATTTGAGGAAATTTGTGGAAAGTTGTAAGAAATGAGATGGTAGAAAGGTGAAATGAGGTTCAATTGATATGAGTGAGGGTTTTGGAATGGATATTCCCTAACCAATTTTACAGGAGAAGGAATAGATTGAGAGAATTTTGAGAGGGTGTAAAAATCGCCAAAGTTAGGGTTCGGTGGACAGGGTGTGTCCGATAAGAGGAAAATGAAGATTTTTAAATGAGGAGAACAATCGTTCGGACATCCGAACGGTTCGTATGCATCAGCCGATCGTGTGTCCGAACATAGATGAACGGATGGCCGAAGGTTTATGCTGTGCATCTGAGGAAGTGTCGGACGATTATAAGCTTCCGTTAGAAATTCCAAAGAGTTAGAAAAAAGAGAAGGAGAATTCGGACAATTATAAGCACCCGAGACAGAAGAGAGGATTTCGGACATTTAGGTACATCCGATAGAACAGATAGTTCGGACGATCATGTGTGTCCGAACTCAAAATTCATACAGATATGAAATTAATGATGCCCAAATGAGTTCTGAGAAATTCAAAGCGATCTAAAGCCAAAGGTTTAGTAAAAATATCAGCAAGTTGATCTTTTGTATACACAAATTCAACACAAATTTCTTTTTTGCACACAAGATCTCTAATAAAATGGTGCTTGACATCAATGTGTTTGGTGATTGGAATGCATGAAAGGATTTTTTGTGTCTCTAATTGCACTAGTATTGTATATCTTATAGGCACACAAAAATAACACCAAAGTCTTTTAATGTATTGTTTCATCCACAGAAATTAAGCACAACAGTTTCCAACAATAATATATTCGGCTTCTGCCATAGAAAAAGAAATCGAATTTTGCTTCTTACTAAACCAGACACTAGACAGTTACCCAAGAAGTGACACATACCACTAGTACTTTTTCTATCAATTTTACAACCAGCAAAGTCAGCATCAGAATAACTAATTAAATCAAAAGTGGAGGATTTTGGATACCAAAGACCAAAATCCATTGTACCTTTTTTACTACAATCAAGTGTGATTCTCTAGGACAAGATTGAAATCTAGCACACAGACAAACAGCAAACATAAATCCAGTCTGCTAGCTCTTAAGTAAATTAGGCTTCCGATCATACCTCTATAGTGTTTTTCATCGACACTATTACCTTCTTCATCTTTGTCAAGTTTGGTTGAGGTGCACATTGGTGTCCCAACATGTTTGCAATCTTCCATTCCAAATCGCTTGAGTAGCTCCTTTGTGTACTTGATTTGTGTAATGAACGTTGTCCTTCCTTTGTTTGGTTAACTTGGAATCCAAGGAAGAATTGTAATTCTCCCATCATACTCATTTCAAATTCTTTTTGCATCAAGCACGAGAATTCCTTGCACAAGCTTTCATTAGTTGCTCCAAAAATAATATTATCAACATAAATTTGAACAATTAACAAACCATTAGAATTAGTTTTGGTAAAGAGAGTGGTATCAACAACACCTCTTTTGAATCCATTCTCAATCAAAAATTCACTTAACCTTGCATACCAAGCTCTGGGAGCTTGTTTCAAACCATACAAGGCTTTAGAAAGTTTGGAAACATGATTTGGAAAATTTTTGTTTTCAAAACCAGGGTGTTGTTCAACGAAAACTTCTTGATCAATAAAGCCATTTAAAAATGCACTTTTGACATCCACTTGGAATAATTTGAAATTGTTAAATCATGCATATTCAAGAAACATGCAAATGGATTCTAAACGAGCAACAGGTGCAAAGGTTTCATCAAAATAAATGCCTTCTTTCTTGAGCATAACCCTTTGCAATAAGTCTAGCTTTGTTCCTAATGATTTCACCTTTATCATTTAATTTGTTTCTAAAAACCCATTTTGTTCTGATTACGGGATGAATTGATGGTCTTTCAACTAAGGTCCATACATTGTTTTTCACAAATTAGCTAAGTTTATCCTGCATAGCAAAGACCCAAGATACATCATTCAATGCATTATCCACACGCTTAGGTTCACTATAAGAAAGTAATGCACAATTACTATTCAAAGGTTTATGAGATCGAGTTTTTACCCCATCGGATGGATCACCTATGATCAAATCTTGAGAGTGACTAGAGACAAATCTCCATGCTCTTGGAAGATCTTTTGGAGTGTCTTCGTTCTTTTCTCCTTCTTCATCCAAGTGATGGGTGTTGTCCTCATTGTGTGACGTGATCTCTTGATGTTCTTCATGAATAGTGAGCTTTTCAAGCTCCTTTTGAATACAGATCTTCATCTTCACATACATTCCTTGTTGAAATAATACCATTAGTTTCATCGAATGTAACATGCACAACTTCTTCAATTAAAAGTGTTCTTCTATTGTATACTCGGTATGCTTTCTTGTTACTAGAATATCCTAGAAAAATTCCTTCATCCAATTTTTTGTCAAATTTTCTAAGATTTTCTTTGATTTTTAAAATAAAACATTTACAACAAAAAACTTTGAAATAGCTCACAACGGGTTTTTTACAAAACAAGAGTTCATAAGGTGTTTTATTTAAAATATGCCTCAACAGAACTCGATTCATAACAAAACAAGCCTTGTTAACGGCTTCGGCCCAAAAATATTTTGGTAAATCATATTCACTAATCATAGTTCTAGCGGCCTCTTGAAGTGTTCTATTTTTTCTTTCAGCAACACCATTTTGTTGAGGCACTCTAATAATCGAAAATTCGTGTGAAATACCGTTGTGATCACAAAATTCGAGAAAACCTCCGAATTTAAATTCGGCTCCATTATCACTTCTCAAAAGGATGATTTATCAATTTCAACAAATTTTGAATTTTGGAAAACAATTTTACAAAATTTTCAAAAGCTTCATTTTTCTGAACAAGAAATAGTACCCAAGTATACCTAGAATAGTCATCAACAATCACAAATGCATATTTACTACCACCGAGACTAGCATTTGAGTTGGACCAAACAAGTCCAAATGCACTAATTCCAAGGGTTTAGACGTAGACACACAATTCTTTGGTTTAAAAGACACTTTAACTTGTTTACCAAATTGGCATGCATTATAAATTTTGTTTTTCAAAAACTTCAATTTTGGCAACCCTCTTACCAATTCCTTCTTGGCAAGTTTTTCAATTAAATCCATGTTGAAATGACAAAGCCTTCTACACCAAAGCCAAGGATCATCTATAGAAGCAATTAGACATTTTACATTGCTACAACCAATATTGTCAAGATAAATCACATAAACATCATTGTGCCTATTACCTTTAAATAAAAATCATAATTTTTATCAAGAATTACAGACACTTCACATTTGGTAAATAACACATAAAGATTTTTATCACATAGTTGACTCACACTTAATAGATTGTAATTCAAATTGTAGAAGAAACACATTTTTAATCAAGGTCTCACCATTTTTACCTACATCACCAAGGCCAATTGATTTTGCTTTCCTGTTATCCCCAAAAGTCACCTTTCCACTACTTTTGGATATGAGTTTGGTGAAGAGAGATGCATCACCCGTCATACGTCTTGAGCACCCACTATCTATGAACCATTCGGTATCCTCGGTGATATTCATTTCCTACACAAGAAATTAAGTGATAACTATTGGTACCCATATTTTTTTGGGTCCATAAGAGTTAGTAAAATGACTACAAATCCATACGGTATTCATAACAAGTTTTTCATTTCTCTTGACATAGCAGTTATTTTTCACATGTCCATGTTGTTGACAATAATTGCAAATAACATTTTTATTTCCATATAAAGAAGATTTTGATTTTACAAAGCATAAATCATTCCGTTCTAAAGGTGACAAAGTTCTTGTTGATCAATACATTTCTATTATTTTTCAAATCAAGAATATTTTCCTTTTTTCTAGGCAAGAGAATATTCAAGTCATCCAATCTGTTCTTCAAGGAGGCTTGTTCTTCATTGATCATTGTTTTCACATGCATTCTTTTCTTCAAATCAATGTTTTCTTGTGATAACCTATTATTTTCATTCACAAGTTTAGAGTTAGCATTCAATAAAGCATATTGATTTCTTTATTAACTCCTTATTTCTAGCATATGATTCCTTTAAGCTAACATGCAATTTTAAAATCAAAGCTTCAAGATCATTGTCATCATTTTCATCATTAGAATCATAATTAGAAGTTACCTCATCATCATCAATGGCCATAAAGGTCATTTGTGCCGACTCCATTTCTACTTCAACTTCTCCTTCGGAGTTGCAATCATGCCATGTGATTTGGAAATTGTTGAAGCGGGGCTTTCTTCGTTCCTTTTTCTTCTTGGAAGGACCTGAAGACTCATTTGCAAAGTGTCCGGGTTAACCACATTCAAAGCACTTTTCATTTTGCTTTTTCATTTCTAGATTAATATTCCCTTTGAAATTATTTGAGTTGATAGCTTCACCTCTTCTCATTCTCCGTTTGTTGATGTAGTATTTGAGAAATCCTTTGGTGATGATTGCAAAATCTCATTCATTAAGATCTTCATCTTCTAGGTTGATGGAGCCATTTTCATCTTCTTCTTGAGAAGTCTTTAATGCAATGCTCCTTTTTGGTCATGCTTCTTCATCATCCACCACTTTAGCCTTTAGCTTCAATTCATAGGACATAAGAGAGTTAATTAAAGATTCAATCAGCATGGAATTTAAATTTTTTGCTTCCTCTATGGCGATAGTTTTGGCCTCCCACTCTGTAAATAGAGCATTCAAAATTTTTCTATTCCTTTTGCCCAGAGAATATTCCTTACCCAAGGCCTCAAAATCCTTAACGATGTCATTGAACCTACAATACATTTTATCAAGAGATTGTTTCATGTGGTTCCATCTTGAAGGACTCATACTTTGCAACTAGTAAGGATTTCTTTTGCTCTCGAACATCATCGCTCCCTTCATGAATTTCTTTCAATTTTTCCCAAATTTCTTTAGCAGAAATGCATCCTTTGACACGAGTTGATTCGTTAGCATCCAAGGCATTGTATAGCACATTCATAGCTTTCGCATTTAAGGTCAAGTTTGCCTTGTCTTGTGGAGTGAGCTCATCCCTTGTCTTTTCTCGTCTTCTATTTGTATGATCATCAATTATGGTAGCTTCAAAAGGACCTTCATTTACAACATACCACAAGTCAATATCAATGGATTGCAAAAATATTTTCATTCTATCTTTTCAACTAATATAGTTTATCCCATTAAATATAGGGGTCTTGTGATAGATTGACCCTCAAAAAATAAAGCATTATTGGTTGCCATAAGGGATCTTTACTCAAATACAATCTAATGGGAATAAAGAGACCAATGCTTTGATACTTAATTGGACCATAAATATGCCAATTAAATTAATTTATAGACAAATGATAATTTAATTCTACTTTGATTCCATTGTCTACATGGGACTTTAAGTTAGTAGAAATGATAAGATGTATTCCCCATGATTCCGATCCAGAGTATGTTCCAATCTACCAATTAAGTAAATAACTATGAAGAATGAAAGAATCTATTATTTTGGTTAAAGTCCCCATTTATGAGAAAGGAGAATAGGAATGGAATAAAATAGAATAATTGCAAAAAAAAAAAAAAAAAAAAGAAAAAAGAGATTTTGTTTTGATTCTTTTTTCTATATATTTTTAGTTAGAAAGATAGAACTCTTGTCATGATTCATGAATTATAATGCATGGTTAAATTCTTTTTCATAATTGAAAATTATAGGTTGAAATATCTATGTACTATTGTAATAAAAAGTCTTTTATTCAAGTATTAAGTTGTTGATCAACAAAGAAAAATGTGTTCTTATAATGAAAAGTTATACTAAGATCAATTTAAGATACGAAGAAGCACTTTTTTATTTTAAATATAAAAAATAGCAAATGGAATTCCGTTGTTCTAATTCATATACTTAACCTTAGGAAACTATACTACAAAATATGTGTAGAAGAGACAATAACGAAATATTCTTAGATTTATTTATGATCTTTGAGGAGCCGTATGAGGTGAAAATCTCATATACATTTTTGTAATGGCGATGGGAACCGCGATGTTAGCTTCGGCTATGATTATCTAATAGTTCAAGTACAGTTGATATAGTTGACCCGCGGTCCAAATATGGTTTTTGAAATGTGGAATTTGTGGCATCAACCTATAGGGTTTATCATTTTTCTAATTTCTTCTATAGAGACAGAGATTATAAGAGAACATTTACCAGAAGCAGAAGAAGAAGTAGTAGCAGGTTATGAAACTAAATATTCAAGTATCAAATTTGGTTTATTTTACATTGGTTCTTATCTAAATCTACTAGTTTCTTCATTTTTTGTAACAGTTCTTTACTTGGGATGTTGGAATCTTTCTACTCCATACATATTTGTTCCTGAGATTTTGACAGAAATAAAGCGGGTAAAGTCTTTGGAATAATAATAGGCATCTTTATTACATTAGTTAAAACTCATTTGTTCTTTTTCATTCATATTGCAACAAGATAGACTTTACCAAGGTTGAGAATGGACAAACTATTCAATCTTGGATGGAAATTTCTTTTACCTATTTCTCAGGGTAATCTATTATTAAAAACTTCGTCCCAACTTCTTTCACTGTAAAATACTATAATATTCTATATTGATAACTTGTCTAAAACATGAGAAAGAAACAAGCATAATTTTTTTTTAAATGAATACATATTCACGATATGTTCCTTATGGTAACTGAGTTCATAAATTATGGTCAAAAAATAGTACAAGCTGCCAGGTATATCGGTCGAGGTTTTAGGATTACCTTGTCTCATTCAAATAGTTTACCTATAACTATCAAATACCCCTATGAAAAACTAATCACATCAGAACTTTTTCGATTCTAGTATCTGCCGATTCCACTTCGAATTTGATAAATGCATTGCTTGTGAAGTATGTGTTAATGTATGTCCTATAGATCTACCCATTGTTGATTGCAAATTGGAAACTTATATTCGAAATAAACGGTTGCTTAATTACAATATTGATTTTGGAATCTGTATATTTTGTGGTAATTGCATTGACTATTGTCCAACAAATTGTTTATCAATGACCGAAAAATATGAGCTTTCTACTTACGATCGTCACGAATTGAATTACAATCAAATTTTGTTGGGTCGGTTACCAACATCAATAATTGACAATTACACAATTTGAACAATTTCGAATACACCTCAAATAAAAATGGATAGAACCCTTGATTCAAAAAAACTGTCAAATAAATTAAAATTAATAAAGTAATAAGGTTCAGTTTGGATCTAAAAGGATAAGGTTTTCTTTTATCAATCCAAACTTTTGATTAGTTGGTTAAAATGGTCCTTTAATTTTTTATTTGGATTGAAAATGTATTTCTATATTTATATTAGAGTAATGATTTGAAAATATATATAAATTCAAAGTATGCTTTCGAATATTGAATTAGAGCGCTCCACTAACACTATCTACATCAACCCAACCCACTCAAATTTCATTCAATTAAGAAATATTATAAAAAATAGAGTCTATTCCTGCTCAAGTCAAGAAAGTCATGAAATATTTGAATTTATATATTTTTACAAATGGATTTCCCTGGACCAATACATGATTTTCTTTTAGTCTTTCTGGTATCGAGTCTAATCTTAGGAGGTCTAGGAGTGGTATTACTTTACAATCCAATTTATTCTGCCTTTTCATTGGGCTTGGTTCTTGTTTGTATATCTTTATTCTATACTATATTGAACTTCTACTATGTAGCTGCTACATAGCTACTTATTTACATAGGAGCTATAAATATTTAATCATTTTTGCTGTGATGTTGATGAATAGTTCAAGATATTACAAATATTTTCAATTTTGGACTATTAGAGATGGGGTTACTTTGATGGTTTTTACAATTCTTTTTATTTCATTAATTACTACTTTTCCAGATACCTCATGGTACGGTATTATTTGGACCACAAAATCAAATCAAATTCTAGAGCAAGATTTGATAACTAATAGTCAACAGATTGGAGTTTATTTATCAATAGATTTTTTTCTTCCATCTGAACTCGTTTCAATCATTCTTTAAGTTTCTTTAATAGGTGCAATTGCTATAACTCGTCAATAATAAATAAGGAATTCAAGTATTTAATACTTGGTATATAGGATTCCATTGATTTGATTAAATTATTGTTTAGATTGAAATGAATAAGATTGATAAGGAGTTGTTTAGTGATGCTCGAACATATACTTGTTTTGAGTGCCTATTTATTTTCTATCGGTATCTATAGATTGGTCACAAGTCGAAATATGATTAGAGTTCTTATATGTCTTGAACTTATATTAAATGAAGTTAATAACAATTTTGTAACATTTTCTGGTTTTTTAGATAATCATCAATTATTAAAAGGAGACCTTTTCTCAATTTTTGTTATAGCTATTGCAGCCACAGAAGTAGCTATTAGACTAGCTATTGTTTCATCAATTTATCGTAACTAAAAATCGACTCGCATTAAGCAATCAAATTTTTTGAATAACTAGTATTAATCATATTAACTCGAATATTCATGAAGGAATTCAAATTAATATGTTTGCCACATTAAGGTCTGATCTTGTTTGCAAAAAGCTAGGAAATCAAAGTATTTTGGACCCTTCTCATAAACCAATCCAGAAGTAGATTGATTTGAAAAATTCTGATAATATGTTGATTCGTCCGGTATCTAAATATAGGATTTATTTATAAGCTTACTAGGTTGAAAAGTTATTATTATCAATGTTAAGATGAAATAATGGGATCTTTGTACTTCTACATCAAATGCTTATAATATATATATGTGTGTGTGTGTGTGTGTGCGTGTGTATTTGCTTCACAATAGTGAAAAAAATAATAAGTTTGTGAGCAAGAGCAACCAGCTTACAAACCTCATTTTCTAAAGCAGAAGAATATTTTTCTAAATCTTCATACTCATCAGAATTATCAGTATCAAATATAGAAATAATTAAATCTTCTTTTTCCTTATCATCTATGGATAATTTATCAATTTTCTCTAGTAGATTGTGATATTTTTAGACTTACATTTATTGGCATGATGACCCTTTCTTCCATACTTTCTACAAGTTATATTTTCTTTTATACACCTTTTTACTTCTTTATCAGTTCTTTTATTTTCTTTCTTATTTTTTTTTTTTTTGAAAAATGCTTTGTTTTTCTTTTTAGAAAAATAATTTTCTTTATTCTGTTTTCTGATACATATTTGCTTAATCTTTTAACTTTGTGTAAAGAAATATCAGGTTCATGATGTGTATAAGTGCACAAAAATCTCCTAATTCAGCTCTTTGTTTATATTTTTGAATATGTGCTTTTAATTTAATATCATTACAAAGTTTTAAACCTTCATCAGTACAAACAGATATAATATTTCCATAAGTAATAGCATCATAAGGAACATTTTTACCATCATGATACGATTTAACAGTAGATATAATTCTTTGAGAAAAAAGACTTAGAAGACTTGAAATAATTTTTTCTTTCTAAAAACTAGAATTACAATCAGATTTTTACATAACTCTAGCAAGAAAAGTATCTTTATACCATTTAAAATGAGATAAAGTAGAACACTTTAAATTCATCAGGAGTTCTTTTTGAACATTTGAAATTAATTTTGTATCTACTAAAAAAATGCTTAATAATATTAGTTATGAGGGAAAATGCAGAATCAGAAATAGTAGTATGGACAAAAGAAGTTCCTTCTTGTTTAATAATAATTTTAGTAGAATTTAAAATAGCATATATTTGTTCTTCTATAAGATAATTTTCCCTCTAACCATTTAAAGTACCAATAAAATCACAAACAATGACATTAATAGTATCTTGTTCAGAAGATTCTTTATTTTTCAAAATATGAATAAACATCATTATTTTTTTAAAGTAGCAATCATTATTTGATAAGGTGCCTGATTATCAATATTTTACTCATATATTGCCTAAGCACTAAGAGACTCAGGAGGAGAAATAGTTTTTAATTCTAAATCCATAGGAGTAAGTCTTTGATAATATCTATCAATATGTGAATAATGAGAAATAAATTGATTAGGATTTTCATATTTTTTATTTTTCTTTTTTCGAAGAGGGAAAAGATTTTTATTTTTAGAAAAATTATTACTTTTAGAAATTTCTTCATAACATAGAAATAAAGAGACAAATTTGCTCATTATCCTTTTCTAAATCAGAAGTGTGATCTATATCTAAATTTTTTTTCATTATGTGACTTTGTTATAGTATTTATTTTTAATTGTCCTAATTTTTTATTAATTAAAAGAAGACATTCATCAGTAGCAGTAGAAAACATATTAGGTGGTAAATTTGTCTCAATAGGTTTTATTAAACAAAATGAGGTTTAGGAATTCTACTGGAATATAAACATTTTTCTTGTGCATAAGAGGTCTCTTATCATAATTAAAAGATCCCTGTAGATTGTTTAACTTATTAGAAACATTATTTAGTTATTTTGAAATGGTGAAAAGATTTAAAACAACATAATTACCTTGTTGTGTTAATTTTTGTAAATCAACTTTTTTTTGGTTTAAATATGGTGTGGCAATACCAATATCATTTAATTTTATCTCTTTGTTAAGTGGATGAATAGAATGAATATTTTTATTTTGTCCATTTTGATCATTTTCTGTTAAAATATAAGTTTCATAACTATCTTCTAAAAAAGAAATAGAACTATTAGCATTTATTAATGATGTTCTATATTTGACATAAAACCATATAAAAATTTCTACATAATAGGTAGTAATTTTAGTAAAATCATAATACTTATCTTGAATTTCTTCTCGTTTATTTTTGTCATAATAAGAAAAGCACCAATTTCTAAAATTAGTATACTTGTCCTGTTGAAAATCACTAATGGCTCTTTTAGAAATTTCTTTAAATATCTTCTTGAGAAAAAGTATCCTTAGGTATAGTTCTAAAATCATATAAAGAAGTAGAAGAAGAAGGTAGTTCAACATGATAATTAATTTCAGAAAGATCTCAATTTCAATATTATTATTATTCGAATCCTTAGGTGAATAAACATAATGCAAAATATTATTCTTTTATTGTAATTCTTCAAACTGCATAAGTGTATCTATTCTAAAAGATAAAGAATTAAGATTTGATTTAAAAAAACTTTCATTAATAGAAGAAGTTAAATTTTGAGACAAATGTATAGTTATAGTACCAGAAGTACTTTCACTTATTTGAGTAGAAGAGGATAGGGAAACAGGTAAAAAAAAAGGAGCGATTTTTTCAAAAATCCATTGATCTAGACATTGATTTGATCACAATTTAAAATATGAGGGAGTTCCAAATTAGATATAGTAAGATTTGTTTCAATCAAATGAGTTTTTCTACCAGAATTAATATGTTTAGCCCCTGGACTCAAAGTGTATATCAATTTATAATAAATACGATAAGAAATATTGATATTTTCAGAAAAGTCAAAAAATTTATTGTGTTTAGTATTTCTAAGGGCAAACAAACAAATTATTTAACCCTTCATAATTCAAAGGTTGCATTGTAACTTGAACTAATCCTATATGAAGATAATGATAATCTGAAGAAGAGATGTTCTTAATATCATTTGCTTTAAATAAATGTATAGTTTCAAAAGTATTACTAATAGATATAATACTTTATATAATTTTTATTTTATAAGTAGATTTGAGTTGGAAAATAGATATATTATAAATATCTGAATTTTTTACCTTAGGAATATGCCATAGAAACAGATCTAGAGAATTTAAAAGACAAATATAAACCTTTATACAAAACCTAGAAAGTATTAGCTCTAACAAGTGTTCATTCTATTATCTTTATCTGAATCTTATTGAGCAATATATTTTAGAATGATTGAACATAATACTAAGCTTCTCAATGTATTGACAAACTTATATTAAAATTTATATTAAGAAATAAAGATCATGTATTAATTTGCACGGCTATCAATTTTCAACAGGCCAATGCTAGATTTACATCTTCTTAGTTACTGGTCTTATAGCCCTCGGCGACTTTAGTGCCATCCCACAAGCAAATAATCAAAAATTTTAAATATTAATTTCAATATTAAGCTTCTCATTGTTTGAGAATCTTAATAATATATTCATGTTCTAAAATATAAGTCTTATTAGTTAGATCTTATATGAAAATAAACCCATGTTATGAATAGATCTAGGAAGAACTAACCCTTAGAAACCAATTTAAGCTTCCATGGTTATGATACCAAAGAGACCCAAGTTAAAAGAAGCATAGTAAAGAGACTTACAATAATAAATTATAGATCTTCAAAACTTCAAGACTTTAAATAAGAGACAGCAAAATAAGAATTTTTATTAATAAGAATTTACAAGAGAAAGAAAGAGATGACTGATTATAAGAAGATGTAGACGTCATTCATTATTGACATCATTGCTTACATCAGCATATTCTGGTGTCTAAAATATAACATATTTTGCTATTCTTCAGTGTATTCAATTATTTTCTCTGTTTACCCTTTTTCATTTTCTTTTTCTCTAAACTAACTGAAATAGATTATTCAGTTTTTTATTCAGTCATTTCTTCATCAGAGAATAATTTCTTTTTGATAAAATTTTCTGAATTTTTGGCTTCAATACTTTTTGCCATTTTTGTTAAAGCCTTTACTTGTTTTAAAAGAATATTAATATCAATATCTTTTGAGACATTAGGATCTTGAGAATCAATAAATTGTTCTTCATATAATTAGGAAAATGGATTAAAAATGTTAATCTTCTAAACATCTAGATGTGTATAATTCAATCTTTTATTTTCCTTTTGGAATTGAGGATGATTGTAGTCCTTAATAACAATTATTGTTAAACTAATATGATCAATTTAAAATTCTTCTGTTGTAATTTTTAATTTTTGCTTACATATTTTTTAATTGTAGCAACAATGTATTCTTCAACTGGATTTTTTATAGAAATAGATGCCTTCTAAAGAATTTTTCTAAGAAGAATATGCTTCAATCAAAAGAGAATTTTGTTATGGATTTACTTCATGTCGTAGGAGAAGATACTTCTAGACTTTCAAAATTGATATTTTGACATTTTATCCACCAGTTGTTTTCAAAAATCCTCCAAAAATGGAGTAGCCTTGTATGTGGACAAATGCCAGTTTGAAATTTCCAACAAAATAACCAAGGAATATTAAATTGTATCATAAAATAACATAATGCTTTTTTGGTAAAACATTTGAAGAATATTCTTCTGTTGAGGTAAATTTAGAAGCATATATTTCAAGATATCCTTTATATGCATCATGGATATATTTTGGAAGAAGATCTTCAAGAATTCTAAAATTTTGAAACCAATGATAAAATCAACATGGAAGTTCCATTTTATTTTCTACAATAGATGGACTTAAATGAATCCACCAAGTATGTTTAAATTCCTTGTTTTGATAATAGAAAACATTATAAAAAAGATGTTAATCACATATCAAAATAAGTAAATCTATAATCTTAATTGTTAAAAGTTGAGGTAAATCTTAAAGAATATGTAAGAACACCCAGTTCTCTAACTCTTATACATTCTAACAAAGATCTTTGACAATTTTATTTCATGATTTTGTTCGATAGGGAAACAATTGATAGTAGTATATTTAGGGTCATGAGATATATTTTGTGTAATATTATCATTTACCAATCGAATGAAATTAAGAAAGCTTGCATAAATATGTCTAGATTTTTGAGGATTTCCTATAGTTGGAAAATAAGATTGAAAGAAATTAGGACAGTATTTCTGAGAGAAAAGAGCATAAGAAATTTGAGACATTTCTTCTTGTTTGATATATATGACATGTAATTGTTTTCCATTAGGCTTAAATAATTCTCCTGAAAAGGAAGAAGAGTTCGGAATGTACCCTAGGATTGTCATGTTGGAACTTGAAGGGGATAATTGATTTGAAGAAGATAGTTAACCGTCTAAAATATTTTTGTAGGTAGAAGAATAATTTCCTATTAGTGGAGGATATTCTCCAGAAATAGGTGTATGGCCAAATCCTATTCTTCCAATTTGTCTTAGAGGAGAATTTACTCCTCTGCCTTGAGCCGCTGCCTCTGCTTAGTGTGGATCTACCCCGACTTCTTCCCGAAGAAAGATTCATATTGATCTATGAGAATTCACGAGTTAGAAAATTAGGAAGGTAATTATTCTGTCCTTTAATATATTCAATGTCAAAATCAAAAACATGTAAGATAGATTATCATTTGGCAAATAATTGTTTTGAAACAATATTTTTAACATCTTTTTCCAAAATAAATTTTGTTGCAAAATAATCTATTCTAATTAGAAATTTTTATTTAACAAATCATCTTGAAATTTAGTGACAGACCAAACTATGCTAAGAATTTCTTTTTAATTGTAGTATATTTTTCTTGAGCAATATTCCAAATACCCGAAGTAAATCTGACTAATTCCTTTTTATTTTTTGGGAATTTTTTGCAGTTCAAGAATTCCACCATAACCAATATCAAAAGCATCAATTTCAACAATTTTATACCATGTGTAATTTGCTAATATTTAAAATGGGTATTTGCTTAACTTTTGCTTTTATTATTTTCATTGCAACTATATGACCTTCTGACCAAGGAGGGGGGATTTTTCTAAAACCTTTGATATAAAAGTTTAGAATTCTGTGTGAGATGTTTATAATATTAACCAATGTAATTCAAGCTTACTAAAAATCATTGTAATTGAGTTTTATCTTTAATTTCATTAGGAAATTTATCAACAAATTCAATAGATCTAGCTATAGGTGTAATATACACTTTATTCAAGTTATAACCAAGAAATCTCACTTGTAATTGAAAAAGTTTAATTTTCTTTGTTGAAACAACAATACCCATTATGAATGGCAATATTTAAAAAGATATTATATGTTTAAAATGTTGATTAATAGATTCAGAAAAAATAAATATGTCATCAATATAAACAATTATAAAAGGATATTATAAGAAGAAAATATGTCATTAATAATATTCTGCAATTCAAATGGTGCATTTTTAAAACCAAATGGCATGACATTCTATTCATAATGTCCAAAAGGTACATAAAACGGTCTCATATCTGTCTGTTCAGTAATTTGAATTTACCAAAATCTTAATTTTAAATCAAATTTTGAATATGTTTTTGAATTTATTATTCTATTTAATAATATTTTTTATTTGAAATGGGATATCTAATCCATTGAGGAACCTTATTTAGGGATTTATAGTTAATAACTAATAAAGAATTCCTGTTAAATTAGAATTTATTTTTATTAACAGAAGGCTGAACAACTTCAAGGAGAGTGAGATTTTCTTATTATATTTTTAACTAGTAAATTATCAATTTCTTTTTACAAAATTCAATCAATTCTTTATTCATTTGAGATGGTTTAACATTTGTACGAATTTGCCTTTCATTAAAAAAATTTTCATAAGGAAGATGAACTATGTGTTTCTTTCTATGCCAAAAAGCAGTAGGGTAAATCATTACACACTTTTGATAAAATTTGTTCATGCATATGATGAATTTTTTATTGAGTATGAAAATCTTTTAGTTGTTCTTCTATTCTATAAGTATAAATTTCTTTTTGTTCAAAATCAATTTGGTTAGTTTTTAATCTAATATTTTCTTGAATACAACTAACAGAATAAGTATTTAAATCAAGTGATTGCTGTTGAGTAACAAATTCAAAAGTCAAATATTTTTCTATATTATATATTATTTTTCCATAATAATAATAAGGATGCATTTGAACTATAAATGGGGTTCCAAAAATGATGCGGTCATTTACGTTTGATGATAAAACAAAAGGCAAATAGATGTAATTTTTTCTTTTGAAAATATACATATATATGAAAGCTTGTATCTAACATGAATTTGCACTCCTTTTGATGCATGTAAAATAGCAGAAGTTTTTTCAAAAAAATTAGAAGGAACTAAATCTTCACGTATTGTGCAAATATCAGCGCCAAAATCAATCTACAGCAATTCAAGAAAATACATATGTTTTGTTAATGGCGAAGGTTAGAAAATATTTTTATAAAAAATAAATAGAAGTAACTAGTAAAAATTGGTCATCCAAAATATCTGACTTTTCTTTTTGTTTAGATGATTCAGGTTCTTCCTAACATTCATTTGTGAAAACTTTTGCGAGAGAATAAATATTTTCTATCAAAGCTAATCTTTGTTTTAAATCATGTATTTCTTCTTTAAGTTGATTTATTTCCTTTTTAAAATAGGTATAGTAGTTCTTTTATTAAAAGAATTTTGATTTACGTTTTCTAAAACATCCATTAAAGTAAATGTTTGTTGTAAATCATTTAACTTATCCATCGTAGGAAAAGGTAAAGAAGAATTCTTTTCCTGTCTTTGAACATTATTAATTTTGTCATTTTCTAAAACTTTTTATATTGAATTAAATATTGTTTCCTCTGTTGATAATCTTGAAGTTCATTTATAAGATCAAAGAAAAATTTTGACTATCAATGAAAGGAAGAGAGAACTGATTACAAGAAGATGTAGAAAGAAACTAAAAAGAAAGAACTTAGGCTAAAAAACTCTACCTATCTATTATATAAAGGGGGATATATATAACCAGATTTTCTACTATTGAGTACATCATTTATTGATATAATTGCTTACATCAGCATATTCTAGTGTCTTTAGCATATTTTATTATCCTTCAGCATATTCCATCAATTTCTTTATTTACCTTTTTTCTTTACATATATGTGTGTGTGTGTGTGTTGTGTGTGTGTCTGTGCGTGTGTGTATAATATATATATATATAAATACACACACGCATATATATGTGTGTGTATATACCAAACACAGCTGAAATGAATTTGGGGTTAAATGCGTTGACTTATTCGGTTAGGGTTATTTGGGTAGGGTTATCCAAGTGCTGTTGGTTTGGATTGCATTTTATTTTTTAAAACCTAACTCAACCCAATAATTCGACAGCCCAATAAAGTTTACTCATTTTTTTTTTCATTCTTATTATCCAAATTCTTTCACCTAATTGAAAGTGTCACGTTTCTTATTTTTCCTTATCTAAATATGTTTGTCATATTCAAATGGTCAAATCATAATCATTACACCTCTTTTAGTTGTATCCTTTATCTTTTTGTGGAGACAAATATTATATCATTCAAAATTTGAATTTTAGAAGGTAAAATGAGAAAGATTTAAACAACTATCACTATCGACACATTATTTTTAATAAGTTAGATTCCCAACAAATGATGAAAATTATAGGACACAGGGAGTAATTTTTTCCCCATATCATTCTTCAAATTACATCTTATTATTTACCATATTGTATATATTTTTCTTTTTGTTTTGACCTAACTATTCAATAAATTAGATGTAACAGATACTTTTAATAGATCATCTTAGAATCATAAATGTTTAATTTTTTTATTTGTTTAAATTTTTATTTCAAATAACACAATAATCTGAGTAGCTCACTCGACTAATATTTGAGTTGATTTATTTGGGTTGTTTATTATATATTATTTTTCCAGCAATAATAATAAGGATGCATTTGAACTATAAATGAGGTTGCTAAAATGACGCATTCATTTACGTTTGTTGATAAAACAAAAGGCAAATATACGTAATTTTTTCTTTTGAAAATATACAAATATTTGAAAGCTTGTATCAGACATGAATTTGCACCCCTTTAGATGCATGTAAATAGTAGAAGTTTTTTCAAAAAAATAAGAAGGAACTAAATCTTCACGCACTATGCAAATATCAGCTCCAAAATCAATCACAGTGATTGAAGAAAATACATATGTTTTGTTAATTGCTAAGGTTACTTGTATAAAATATTTTTATGCAAAATAAATAGAAGTAAATTATAAAAATTGATTATCTTAAATATCTAACTTTTCATTTTGTTTAGATGATTCAGGTTCTTCCTAAGATTCATTTGTGAAAACTTTTGCTAGAGAATAAATATTTTCTATCAAAGCTAATCTTTGTTTTAAATCATGTATTTCTTCATTTGAGTTGATTTGTTTCCTTTTTAAAAAAGGTACAGCAGTTGGTTTATTAAAAGAATTTTTATTTACGTTTTCTAAAGCATCCTTTAAACTAAATTTTTGTTGTAAATCATTTAACTTATCCTTCATAGGAAAAGGTAAAGAAGAATTCTTTTTCGATCTTTGAATATTATTAATTTTGTCATTTTCTAAAACTTTTTGATATTGAATTAAATATTGTTTCCTCTGTTGATCATCTTGAAGTTCGTTTATAAGATCAAAGAAAAGATTTTGACTATCAGTGAAAGGATGAGAGAGAATTGATTACAAGAAGATGTAGAAAGAAACTAAAAAGAAAGAACCTAGGTAAAAAAACTCAACCTATCTATTATATATGGGGGGATATGTATAACCAGATTTTCTACTATTCAGTACATCAATTATTCATATAATTGCTTACATCAGCATATTCCAGTGTCTTTAGCATATTTTATTATCCTTCAACATATTCCATCATTTTCTCATGTTTACCCTTTTTCTTTATATATATATATCTCCGTGTGTGTGTGTACGTGTGTGTATAATACACACACACACACACACACACATATATATATATATATATGTGTGTGTGTGTGTGTGTGTTTATATACTAAACATAACTGAAATGAATTTGGGGTTAAATGGGTTGACTTATTCGGTTTGGGTTATTTGGGTTGGGTTGGGTTATCCAAGTGCTGTTGATTTGGATTGGAAATAGCTCCATCAATCTAGAAGATGAAGATCTTGATGAAGGAGAAGTTGCACTCATCACCAAAGGATTTCTTAAACATTACATCAACGAACGAAGAATGAGAAGAGGTGGAGCTACAAATTCAAATAATTTCAAAGGAAAGACAAGGTTTGAAATGAAGAAGCAAAACGAAAAATATTTTGAATGTGGTCAACTCGGACACTTTGCAAATGAGTGCCCTTCCAAGAAAAAAAATGAAGGAAGAAAACCTAGATTCAATAACTTTCAAATCACAATAGGATGATTGCAACTAGAGACAGTCGAAGAAGAAATTTGTGCTGTGTTCAAATGGCCTTTATGGCCATTGGAGATGATGAGGTAAATTCTAACTATGACTCTAATGATGAAAATGATGAAAGTGATCTTGAAGCTTTCATTTTGAAATTGCATGATAGCTTAAAGGAATCATATGCTAGAAATAAGGAGTTAGTGAAGAAATCAAATGCTTTATTGAATGCTAACTCTAAACTTGTGAATGAAAATAATAGGCTATCACAAGAAAATTGTGACTTGAAGAAAAGAATGCATGTGACATCAAAGGTCAAGGAAGAAAAAGCCTCCTTGAAGAAAAGATTGGACGATTTGGATGTTCTCTTGACTAGAAAGAAAGAAAATGTTGTTGATTTGAAAAAAAATAGAAATGTATTAATCAACAAAAATTTTATCATGTTTAGAAGGGATGACTTATGTTTAGTAAAATCAAAATCCTCTTTATACGGAAATAAAAATACTATTTGTATACATTAGATATTGCCAACAACATGGACATGTTAAGAATATGTGTTATGTCAAGAAGAATGAGAAACTTGGAATGAAAGTCGCATGGATTGATAGCAATTTCACTAACTCAAATGGAACCAAGAAAATGTGGGTACCAAAAGTTATCAATTGATTTATTGTGTAGGTACTTAGATCACCAACAATGCTAAGTGGTTCATAGATAGTGGATGTTCAAGGCACATGACGGGTGATGCTTCTCTCTTCACAAATCTCATATCCAAAAACAGCGAAAAAGTCACATTTGGAGATAACAATAAAGCAAAATCAATCGGCATTGGTGATGTAGATAGAAATGGTGAAACCTTGATTAAGAATGTGCTTCTTGTTGATAATTTGAACTATAATTTATTAAGTGTAAGTCAACTTTGTGATAAAAATTTATATGTATTTTTTACCAAGCATGAATGTCTTATCCTTGATAAAAATCATGTTGTTTTATTCAAGGGCACTAGGCACAATGATGTGGTTATGTGATTCATCTTAATAAAATTAGCAATAGCAATGTAAAATGTCTTACCGCTTCTATAGATGATCCTTGGCTTTGGCATAGAAGACTTTGTCATTTTAACATGGATTTGATTGAAAAACTTGCTAAAAAGAATTTGGTAAGAGGTTTACCAAAACTAAAATTTTTTAAAAACAAAATTTGCGATGCATGCCAATTTGGTAAACAAGTCAAAGTTTCTTTTAAACCAAAGAATTTTGTGTCCACTCATAAACCTTTAGAATTGTTGCATTTAGACTTATTTGGACCTACTCAACATGCTAGTCTTGGTGGTTGCAAATATGCCTTTGTTATTGTAGATGACTATTCTAGGTACACTTGGGTATTATTTCTTGTTCACAAAAATGAGGCTTTTGAAAAATTTGTAAAATTGTTTTCCAAAATTCAAAATTTATTGAATTTAAAAATAATTCGTTTAAGAAGTGACAATGGTGCCGAATTTAAATTTGGTGATTTTCCCGATTTTTGTGATCACAACGGTATTTTTCATGAATTTTCGGTTGTTAGAGTCCCTCAACAAAATGGTGTTGTTGAAAGGAAAAATAGGAATCTTCAAGAAACCGCTAGAACTATGATTAGTGAATGTGACTTACTACAATACTTTTGGGCCGAAGCTATTAACAAAGCTTGTTATGTCATAATCGAGTTTTATTAAGATCCTTTTTAAACAAAACTGTCTTTGAACTCCTTTTTTTTAAAAAAAACCCGTTGTGAGCTATTTCAAAGTTTTTGGTTGCAAATGTTTTATTTTAAAAATCAAAGAAAACCTTGGAAAATTTGACAAAAAATCGAATGAAGAAATTTTTCTAGGATGTTCTAGTGACAAGAAGCATACCGAGTTTACAATAGAAGAACGCTGTTGATTGAAGAAGTTGTGCATGTTACATTTGATGAAGCTAATGATGTTATGTCAAAGAATTTGTGCGAAGATGAATATGTAGGTATTCTAAAGGAGCTCGAAAAGCTAACTTCATTGCAGATGATTCATGAAAATCATCAAGAGATCACATCAAGCAATGATGTCAACGACTATCAAATAGATGATGAAAAAGAAAAGAACGAGGATGCTCCAAAAGATCTTCCGAAAGCTTGGAGATTCGTCTCTAGTGACCCTCAAGATTTAATCATAGGTGACTATTCGATGGGATAACTACTCGCTCTCATAAACCTTTGAATAGTAATTGTGCATTACTTTCTCACATTGAACCTAAACATGTAGATGTTGCTTTGAGTGATGAATTTTGGGTTAGTGCCATGCAAGATGAACTTAGTCAATTTGAGAAAAATAATGTATGGACCTTGGTTGAAAGACCATCTTCTCATCACGTTATTGGAACTAAATGGGTCTTTAGAAACAAATTAAATGACAAAGGTGAAATCATAAGGAACAAAGCTAGACTTGTTGCAAAAGGTTATGCTCAAGAAGAAGGTATTGACTTTGATAAAACCTTTGCTCCCATGGCTAGATTAGAATCCATTCGCTCCCATGTTTCTCGCATTTGCATGTTTCAATAATTTCAAATTATTTCAAATGGATGTCAAAAGTGCATTTTTAAATAATTTTATTGATCAAGAAGTTTTCGTTGAACAACCTCCGGGCTTTGAAAATAAAAATCTTCCAAATTATGTTTTCAAACTCTCCAAAGCTTTATATGGTTTGAAACAAGCTCCAAGAGCTTGGTATGAAAGATTAAGTGGTTTCTTGATAGAAAATATATTCAAAAGAGGTGTAGTTGACACCACTCTTTTTACAAAAATATATTTAAATGGTTTGTTAATTGTTCAAATTTATGTTGATAATATTATTTTCGGAGTAACTAATGAAAATTTGTGCAAGGACTTTTCACATTTAATGCAAAAAGAGTTTGAGATGAGTATGATGGGCAAGTTGCAATTTTTCCTCGGACTACAAGTTCATCAAACTAAGGAAGGAACGTTTATTACACAAATCAAATACACAAATGAGCTACTCAAACAATTTCGAATGTGAAAAGATTGCAAACAAGTTGGTACGCCAATGTGCACTTCAACCAAACTTGATAAAGACGAAGGAGGTAATGGTGTTGATGAAAAACATATAGAGGTATGATCGGAAGAAACTTTAGTAACAAGTAGACATACATATATTCTTTAGCTGTCAGTTTCCACATCTAGATTTCAATTTTGCCCCAAAGAATCGCACTTGATAGCTGTAAAAAGAATTTTTAGATATCTGAAGGGTACAATGAATTTTGGTTTGTGGTATCCAAAATCCTCTACATTTGATTTAATTAGTTATTCTGATGCTGATTTTGTTGGGTGTAAAATTGATAGAAAAAATACCAGTGGTATGTGTCATTTCCTGGGAAATTATCTTGTGTCTTGGTTTAGCAAAAAATAAAATTCTATTTCTCTTTCTACGGCTGAAACCGAATACATTGCTGCTGGAAATTGTTGTGCTCAACTTCTTTGGATGAATCATTCTCTGAAAGATTTTGGTGTTGTTTTTTATTGTGTGAAAATGCCTATAAAGTGCGACAACACTAGTACAATTAGTCTCACAAAAAATCATGTTATGCACTCTAGAACCAAACACATTGATGTTAAGCATCATTTTATTAGAGATCTTGTGTGTAAAAAGGAAATTCGTGTTGATTTCGTGCCTACTTCAGATCAACTGACTGATATTTTTACAAAACCCTTGGCTCTAGATCGCTTTCAATCTCTCAAAAAATGTTTGGCGATTTTACAGATCAATTTGGCATAATCTCTTCGTTCGGACACACTCGCTCGTCCGAACAACACTATCTTTCTGACGCTCTCGATCGTCCGAAAACCTCCTCTCTTCCTCGAACGCTTATAATTGTCTGAACGCTATTCAATTTCTTCATCTATTCACTGGAATTCTTTCGGATGCTTACCATCATCCGAAAGAACATCGGACGCACTGGATCTTCCATCGGCCGTCCGTTCATCAGCTTTTGGATGCTTCATCGAACGCATACCAATTGTTTGGCCGTCCGAACGGTCTCCTTGTTCGATTAAAACAGTCCATTTTCCCCCATTTCGGACTGACCCTAACCCCCGAAACCCTCTCCGGCGAAAATTTTTCTTCAAAATCTCCACCAAATTCCTTCCTTCCACAAATTATTTGGAAAATTGTCATTTCCAACATATTCATCACAATTATTGTACCTAATTCCACCCATCTACCATCTTTCATCAAATTCCCACCAACCTTTCAAAAAAAATTTACATTTTTTTCTCCTTTTTCTTCCTTTCATTTACAATGGTTAAATCCCATGGAGGCTCTTCTACAGCAACTCATGGACGCAAAACAAAAGGGAAAGCTCTGGTGCGTGGGGAATCGTCTGCTAATCCTCAAGTCTCCTCAAATACAACCTTAACAAAATTCATCGATGCCAAGGCATCCAATGGTATACATCTCTTCTGAGCAAGTCTATAATCGTTCAACGTCCTGCTTCTCAGAGTCTTTTTGATGAATATAATCTTCCCATTGTCAAATCATGCTTTGAAAAATATACAAAATTGGGGTCACCTAGTGCATATTGATTTACCCGTGTATCATGACATGGTGTTTCAATTCACAGCCAATTTTCGGAAAGGCCCCACTGTTCGTACATTAATTTCTCGTGTAAACAGCACCAATCTTGAGATTTCCTCCAACATCATCAACACTATTTTTGAATGTGAAGTCTCAAATCCAAATGATTTCTCTTATTTCTTTTCTTTAGATAAATGGCCCGCTATTGATATTCGATTGACATTGATGAGGTCAGAGCTATTTTTAACATCAATTTCAAACAGGCCTTGAAAGCCAAAACCACATTGCTAACTCTTGAACTAAACATTCTATACACTCTTGTCACGAATTTGCTGTTACCAACCGATGGGCATCGCACTGAGCCTGGAAAAATGCAGCTTTACTTATTTTTTTGTGTTTTCAAGGGCATTCCTCTTGACTTTGGGTATCTCTTTTGCTCCCTGTGGGAACTCTTTCTGGTGAGATCTTGATGATAGAATGATTAGCTTTTGGAAATTTCTCACCAAAATGTTTGATTTCCTTGATGTCCCCTTTAGCTGCAACAAACAATTTCTCCCCTATTTCAACAAATCTTATATTGAACGAAAAGGCCTCCATTTTTTCAACGATCAATGGTTAACTAAGGTAGCTTTTGACATTGAACGTTCAAAATCCCAGGCCTCTACCTTTGGTTTGGCAATTCCACATTCTCTTCCTCCTCAAACACCTCCACCATTCCATGATCCTCATCCATCTTCCTTTGAACCCTCACTTTCTCAAATCTGTAGTCTTCTCACTTCCTTGAGCACTCAAGTAAGTTCCTTTCAATGTCGCACTAATCGTAAGTTAAAACGATTTGAAACTCGTCAGGTGATTCTCCAAGAGGCAATTAGCCTAGGCATGTCTGCTTCGGCTCAGGTTCAATTTGCCAACATTCAATCTTAATATCCACTCGACTCCTCTACCTGTCTCTTATACACATCTAGATGTGTATAAGAGACATGAGAATGATACCTTCTACAGATGCAAATCATCATCAAGGTGCTGTGTCCTGAAGACAAGGCGACATGAGGATGTTGATGACACGTTCAATTTCATCATGCAATAGTACTGAAGCAGATGAAGACAGTGAGGCTACTGATGATGATGCTCCTTCCAAATGCCGAAAGATCGAAAAGCACTCCAAGAAGAAAAATGACTCGAATTAGCTCCTTTAATATTCTATTTTTTAGTTTTTGGCATTTCTCTATTTTTTTTTTCTTCTTTGCTTAGTTAGAATTGCTCTCAGATTTACCAATTTATGTATTACTTTGAACTAGTCCTATTGAATATTTGGGTTTTTCTCCTACAGAATACTTGGGCTTTAATCCTTTTTATGAATTTTTGAGCTAATTCTGTTGAATACTTGCACGTTCTCAGGGGGGAGCTTTGTTTGATGATGTCAAAAGGGGGAGTAGTAACTTATATTGCAAAATGAATGGTCATCACTCATATCTGATTGATTTTACATAATTATTCCATGAATGTTTGTCATCTGTCTAAAAAATGGGGAGATTGATGTTTTCCAAACCTTATTTTGATGATGACATAAGCACTTAACTATGTAAACAAGTTTTGCAGGTCTGTTACTTGTTTTGCTAGAGACAGGGTGTTCGGACGCATTGCACCGTCCGAACTATGTCAAACTTCTCGGACGCATTCCACCGTCTGAACCAACAGGCAGAAAGCAAGGATCTTACTGCTTCTCCAACGGACGCACACAACTATCCGAATGAAGTCTCTTTCGGACGAACATGACCGTCCGAAGCACCCTTCAGACAATGGAAGGGACGCAGTCACGGACGTCTGAACGAAGTTCCTCACCAACTGCATGGAGATCGGATGCTGTGTCGGACACAGTGTCGGACGCTTCCTACTTATCTCGGACGTCCGAAACCCCAACGCTAATTTTTGTGCATTTATTATTTAGCCGTTGGAAAATAGTTGCAACCATCATTTATTGCTCCTATAAATAACTGGTTTGATATTCTGTTAATATCATCTAATACATTGATGAATACAAGGCTTAGAAAAGAGCAATTTTAGTACAAATTGGCTATAGTGCTTTATTGTATTAGTGCGCAATTTAGAGTGCAATTCAATTTTGAGTGGAGTAATAATCTTGTACGAAAGTGTGGTTGTAAGTAAAATTTTTGGCTCAACTAAAAGAATTTTAGTGTGAGCAAGAATTTTCCTACTTTGTAAAGATTATTGGCTCACCAAGTGTGTGAAGCATTTAAGTGATTTTGATACTTCAAGCTTGTTAGCTTGGAAGTGTTGGTTGTTTAAATTTTCTCTCTTTCTTACTTCACTATTTCATTGATTCTATTATATCTATTTATATTTGGAAAATCTTAATATTTCTAAAAAAATTTTTAGAAACCTAATTCACCTCTTTTAAAAGGTTGCTTTGGGACCAACATGGACCTTAGTTGAAAGACCATCTTTTGCATCCCGTAATTGAAACAAAATAGGTTTTTAGAAATAAATTAAATGATAATGGTGAAATCATAAGTGAACAAAGCTAGACTTGTTGCAAAAGGTTATGCTCAAGAAGAATGTATTGACTTTGATGAAACCTTTGCACCCGTTGATAGATAAGAATCCATTCGCATGTTTCTCGCATTTGCATGTTTTAATGATTTCAAATTATTTCAAATGGATGTCAAAAGTGCATTTTTAAATTGTTTTATTGATCAATAAGTTTTCGTTGAGCAACCTCCAGGCTTTGAAAATGTGTATTTTCCAAATCATTTTTTCAAACTCTCTAAAGCTTTATATAGTTTGAAACAAGCTCCAAGAGCTTGGTATGAAAGACTAAGTGGTTTCTTGATTGAAAATAGATTTAAAAGAGGTGTAGTTGACACCACTCTTTTTACCAAAACAAATTCCAATGGTTTGTTAATTGTTCAAATTTATGTTGATGATATTATTTTTGGAGCAACTAATGAAAGGTTGTGCAAGGATTTTGCACATTCAATGCAAAAAGAGTTTGAGATGAGTATGATGGGAAAGTTACAAATTTTTCCTTGGACTACAAGTTCACCTTTTAAGGAAGGAAGTCCAATGGAAGATTGCAAACAAGTTGGTTCGCCTATGTGTACTTCAATTAAACTTGATAAACATCTAGATGTAATAGACAGATGAAAAATATTATAGAGGTATGATTGGAAGCCTACTTTACTTAACAGCTAGCAGATCAGATATTATGTTTGCTATTTGTTTATGTGCTAGATTTCAATCTTGCCCTAAAGAATCGCACTTGATAGCTGTAAAAAGGATTTTTAGATACCTAAAGTGTACAATGAATTTTGGTCTGTGGTATCCAAAGTCCTCTACATTTGATTTAATTAGTTATTCTGACGCTGACTTTGTTGGGTGTAAAATTGATAGAAAAAGTACTAGTGGTATGTGTCATTTCCTGGGTAATTGTCTTGTCAGTTCTTTGTTTACCACTGAATGCCATTCTCTTATACACAGGTCTAGACAAAGAAGCCAGCTACAAATCTGCTGAAAATTGTTGTGACAACTTCTGTGGATGAAACATACTCAAAAAAATTTTGGAGTTATTTTTTATTGTGTGCCTATAAGGTGTGACAACACTAGTGCAATTAATCTCACAAAATATCCTGTAATGCACTCTAGGACAAAACACATTGTTGTTAAGCACCATTTTATTAGATATCTTGTTTGTAAAAAGGAAATATGTGTTGATTTTGTGTCTACTTTAGATAAACTGGTTGACATTTTTACAGAGACCCTTGGCCCTAGATCGTTTTGAATCTCTCAAAAATCGTTTGGGGATTTTACAGTTCTCTTTGGCATAATCTCTTAGTTCGGACGCACCTGATCGTTCAAACAACACTCTCTCTCGGACGCTCTTACTCGTCCGAAAACCTCCTCTCTGCCTCGGACGCTTATGATCGTCCGAATGTTCCTCAATTTCTTCACTTTCCCACTGGAATTCTACCGGACGCTTCCCATCGTCCTAAAGAATATCGGACGCACTAGATCTTCGATCGGCCGTCCTTTCATCACTAGCTTCCGGACGCACACAAATCATTCGGACGTCTGAACGGTCTCTCTGCTCAATTAAAACCGTCCATTTTCCCCCTTTCAGACTTACCCTAAGCACCAAACTCCTCTCTAGCGAAATTTTTCTCCTCAAAAATTCCTCCAACTTCTTCCTTCTCTCGACAAATTGATTGGGAATTGTCATTCCCAAAGTATTCATCACCATTATTGCAACTAATTTCATCCATCTACCATCTAATTTCATCAAATTTCCACCAACTTTGCAAAAAATCAAATTTTTATACCTTCCATTCACAATGGTTAAATCCCGTGGAGGATCTTCAACAGCAACTCGTGGACGTAAATCAAAAGGGAACACTCCAGTGCGAGGGGAATCATCTGCTGAACCTTAAGCTTCATCAAATCCAACCCTACCAAAATTCATCGATGCCAAGGCATATGAACGATATACATCTCTTCTTAGCAAATCTATAATCGTTCAACGACCTGCTTCTCAGAGTCTTTTCGAGAGACAGGAATCTCTGAATTTAATCTTCCCATTGTCAAATCATGTTTTGAAACACAAAATTGGGGTCACTTAGTTCATACTGACTTACCCGTTTATCATGACATGGTGCTTCAATTCACAACCAATCTTAGGAAAGGCCCCACTGTTTGCACATTAGTTTCACATGTAAATAGCACAAATCTTGAGATTTCCTCCAATATCATCAATACAATATTTGAATGTGAAGTCTCAAATCTGAATGAATTTTCTTATTTCTTTTCTTTGGATAAATGGCCCGCTCTTGATATTCGATTTGACATTGATGAGGTCAGAGCAATTTTTAACATCAATTTCAAACGGGCCTTGGAAGCCAAAACTACATTGCTCACTCCTGAAATGAATATTCTATACAATCTTGTAACAATTTGCTGTTACCAACAGATGGGCATCGCACTGAGCCCGGAAGATGCAGCTTTACCTATTTTATTGTGTTTTCAAAGGAATTCCTCTTGACTTTGGGTATCTCTTCTGCTCCCTATGGGAACTCTTTCTTACTGATACCCGATGAAACATTCTTTTCGAAAAATTTCTCACCAAAGTATTTGATTTCCTTGACTTACCTTTCAGCGGAAACAAACAATTTCCTCTCTATTTCAACAAATCTTATATTGAGCGAAAAGGCCTCAGTTATTTTAATTATCAATGGTTCACTAAGGCAGCCTTTGATATTGAACGTTCAAAATCCCAGGCCTCTAGTTCTGGTTTGGCAATATCACCACTCTCTTCCTCCTCAAACTCCTCTACCAGTCCATGATCCACGTCCATCTTCCTCCGAACCTTCACTTTCACAAATCTGTGGCCTTCTCAATTCTTTGAGCACTCAAGTAAGCTCTTTTCAACGTCGCACTAATCGTAAGTTAAAGCGACTTGAAACTCGTCAGTTGATCCTCTAAGAGGCACTTAGCTTGGGCATGTCTACTTCAACTTAGGTTCAATTTGCCAATATGCAATCACAATATCCACTCGACTCCTCTACCGAAAGTGATGGCCAATGCCAAAGCAAATGATGTTCGTGAGGATGACGAAGAGGACCTAGATAATCAAGGTGCTGCCAATGAATACGAAGGCGACGATGAGGACATTGACGACACATTCAATTTCATCATGCAACGACGTAATGAAGAAGATGAAGATAGTGAGGCTACTGACGATGATATAAGAAAACGCCGCAAGATCGAAAAACGCTCTAAGAAGAAAAATGACTCGATTAGATTTTATGATAATCTGTATTTTAGTTTTGGCATTTCTTTGAATTTTTCCTTTGACTAGTTGGATTTGCTCTCATTATCATTTTATGAATTACTTTGACTTTTTGTACTATTGGTGTTGATGATGATTCAGGCTTAACCTTGTTGTTAATTTATATTGGATATTTGAGTACACTTTCTCAGGGGGAGCTTTGTTTGATGATGTCAAAAGGGGGAGTAGGAATACAAAATGATTGGTTGTGTTATCACTCATATCTGTTGATTTTACATGTTGACTATTCTATGGACTGTTTATCATCATCAAAAATGGGGAGATTGATGTTTTTCAAACCTTATTTTGATGATGACATAAGCACTAAACTCTGAAAACAAGCTTTGCATGTCTATTACTTTTTCTGCTTGAAACAGGGTGGTCGGACGCAGCACACCATCCGAACTATGTTAGGTTTCTCGAACACATTTCACCGTTCGAACTAACAGGCAGAAAGCACGTTTTGTAATGCTTCTCTACGGACGCATATAGCTGTCCGAACGAAATTTCTTCGACCGTCCGAAGCTCTGTTCGAACGATGGAAATGACGCATGCATGGCTGTCCGAACGAAATCCTCCACCAACTGCACGGAGATCAGATGCTGTGTTAGACGCATCATACTTATCTCGGACGTCCGAAACCTCAACTGCTAGTTTTTGTTCATTTATTATTTAGCCGTTAGGAAGTAGTTTCAACCACCATTTATTGCTCCTATAAATAGCTGTTCTATTATTCTTCAAAGATCATCTAATACATTGAATACAAGCCTTATAAAAGAGCAATTTGAGTGCAAATTGACTAAAGTGCTATATTGTATTAGTGTGCAGCTTAGAGTGCTGTTCATTTTTAGTGGAGTGATAATCTTGTACAAAAGTGAGATTGTGAGTAAAATTTTTGGCTCAACTAAAAGGTTTTTAGTGTGAGCAAAAATTTCCCTACTTTGTAAAGATTATTGGCTCACCAAGTGTGTGAAGCAGTCTAGTGAATTAATACTTCAAGCTTGTTAGCTTGGGAGTATTGGTAGTTTAATTTCCTCTCTTTCTTTCTTTACAGTTTCATTGAGTCTATCATCATTATATTAATTGTTAGTTGAAAATTTTCATTAAGTTTAATCTTTCTAAAAATATTTTTAGAAACCTAATTCAAATATCTTAGGTTGCTTTAGGACCAACATCTTTTTGTTCAAAAGATTCAGGTTCTTCCTAAGATTCATTTGTGAAAACTTTTGCTAGAGAATAAATATTTTCTATCAAAGCTAATCTTTGTTATACTTAAATCATGTATTTCTTCTTTGAGTTGATTTATTTCCTTTTTAAAATAGGTATAGTAGTTGGTTTAAGAAAAGAATTTTGATTTACGTTTTATAAAATATCCTTTAAAGTAAATTTTTGTTGTAAATCATTTAACTTATCCTTCATAGGAAAAGGTAAAGAAGAATTCTTTTCCTGTCTTTGAATAATGTTAATTTTGTCATTTTCTAAAACTCTTTGATATTGAATTAAATATTGTTTCCTCTGTTGATCATCTTGAAGTTCGTTTATAAGATCAAACAAAAGATTTTGACTAACAGTGAAAGGAAGAGAGAACTGATTACAAGAAGATGTAGAAAGAAACTAAAAAGAAAGAACTTAGGCTAAAAAATTCTACCTATCTATTATATATGGGGGGATATGTAGAACCAGATTTTCTAATATTGAGTAGTTATATATAATTGAGATAATTGCTTACATCAGCATATTCCAGTGTCTTTAAAGATATTTTAATATGCTGATTTATGTCCTCCATCATTTTCTCTGTTTACCCTTTTTCTTTGGATATATATATGTGCGTGTATATGCCAAACACAGCTGAAATGAATTTGGGGTTAAATAGATTGACTTATCAGTTTCGGTTATTTGGGATGGGTTATCCAAGTGCTATTAGTTTGGGTTGCATTTTATTTTTTAAAACCTAACTCAACCTAATAATTCGACATCCCAATAAAGTTTACTCATATTTTTTTTTCATTCTTATCCTAATTATTTCACCTAATTGAAAGTGTCATGTTTCTTATTTTTTCTTATCTAAAAATGTCTATCATATTCAAATGGTCAAATCATAATCATTACACATCTTTACTTGTATCCTTTATCCTTTGTGGAGACAAATATTATATCATTCAAAATTTGAATTTTAGAAGGTAAAATGAGAAAAAATTAAACAACTATCACATATCATTTGGTAATTATTTTCAATAAGTTAGATTCCCGAAAAATGATGAAAATTGTATAAGACAAAGGGAGTAATATTTTCCCCTTTTCATTCTTTTTAATAACATCTTATTATGTACCATGACTGTCTATATTTTACACATTTTGACCTAACTATTTAATTTTTTTACAAATGCCAAAACTAAAAATAGATCATCTTAAAATCTAAATGTTTAATTTTTTTAATTAGTTTAAATTTTTATTTCAAATAAACCAATAATTTGAAAAGCGTCTCGACTATCTTTTAAAATTTTAGGGGCGTCATTTATTATATATTATTTTTCCATCATAATAATAACGATGCAGTTGAACTATAAATGAGGTACCTAAAATGACGCGATCATTTACGTTTGTTGTTAAAACAAAAGGCCAATATATGTAATTTTTTTCTTTTGAAAATATACAAATATATGAAAGCTTGTATCTAACATGACTTTGCACTCCTTTTGATGTATGTAAAATAGTAGAAGTTTTTTCAAAAAATTTAGAAGGAACTAAATCTTCACGCATTGTGCAAATATCGTCTCCAAAATCAATCACAGTAAGAAACCTTGAAGAAAATACATATGCTTTATCAATTGGTAAGGTTAGTTGTATAAAATATTTTTATGCAAAATAAATAGAAGTAAATTGTAAAAATTGGTTATCTAAAATATCCGACTTTTCTTTTTGTTTAGATGATTCAGGTTCTTCCTAAGATTCATTTGTGAAAACTTTTGCAAGAGAATAAATATTTTCTATCAAAGCTAATCTTCGTTTTAAATCATATATTTCTTCTTTGAGTTGATTTATTTCCTTTTTAAAATAGGTATAGTAGTTGGTTTGTTAAAAGAATTTCGATTTACGATTTCTAAAACATCCTTTATAGTAAATTTTTGTTGTAAATCATTTAACTTATCCTTCATAGGACAGGGTCTCTTGAATTCTTTTCCTGTTATTAATTTTGTCATTGTCTAAAACTTTTTGATATTGATTTAAATATTGTTTCCTCTGTTGATCATCTTGAAGTTCGTTTATAAGATCAAAGAAAAGATTTTGACTATCACTGAAAGGACGCTGCAAGAGAGAATTGATTACAAGAAGATGTAGAAAGAAACTAAAAAGAAAGAACTTAGGATAAAAAACTCTACCTATCTATTACATATAGGAGGATATGTATAACCAGATTTTCAACTATTGAGTACATCATTTATTGATATAATTGCTTACATCAACATATTTCAATGTCTTTAGCATATTTAATTATCCTTCAACACATTCCATCATTTTCTCTGTTTACCCTTTTTCTTTATGTATATATTTGTGTGTGTGTGTGCGCGTGTGTGTGTATAATGTATATATACACACACATAAATATATGTCTGTGTATATACCAAACACAGTTGAAATGAATTTGGGGTTAAATGGGTTGACTTATTCGGTTTGGGTTATTTGAGTTGGGTTATCCAAGTGCTGTTAGTTTGGGTTGCATTTTATTTTTTAAAACCTAACTCAACCCAATAATTCGACAACCCAATAAAGTTTACTCATTTTTTTTTTTCATTCTTATCCTAATTATTTCACCTAATATGAAAGTGTCATGTTTCTCATGTTTGCTTATCTAAACATGTTTGTCATATTCAAACGGTCAAATCATAATCATTACACATCTTTTACTTGTATCCTTTATCTTTTTGTGGAGACAAATATTATATCATTCAAAATTTGAATTTTAGAAGGTAAAATGAGAAAGATTTAAACAACTATCACTAACAACACATTATTTTTAATAAGTTAGATTCCCGAAAAATGATGAAAATTATAGGACAAAGGGAGTAATTTTTTCCCCTTTTCGTTCTTGAAATAACGTCTTATTATTTACCATATTGTATATATTTTTCTTTTTATTTTGACCTAACTATTTAGTTTTTTAACAAAACATATACTTTTAATAGATCATCTTAGAATCATAAATGTTTAATTTCTTTTATTAGTTTAAATTTTTATTTCAAATAACCTAATAATCTGAGTAACCTACTTGTCTAATAGGAGTTGATTTATTTGGATTGTTATATTAGTTAGGTTGAATATTAAAGAGAAACATTTCTTGACCCAAAATTCTGAAAACCCGAACTCGAAAACCAGCCAACCACCCATAAACACCCCTATGTTATGCACACACTTTGTCCCTTAAACTAAAAAATATATACTTTGCTCCCTATTCGCATTATTCATTCTTTATAAATTTTAAAACATCAAAAAATCTAGTTAAATGGTTGAAATGCCCTTAGTATAATATTTTGATTTTTCATATATTTGTTTTTGATGTCCGATAGTTATAAATGAATTAAGAAAGAATAGAATATACTAACAAATTGATAAATTTGTCTTTAGTGAGTGAAAATGTGAAAAAAAATATTAAATTAAATTATATTCGACATTACAATTTGCATAGGTTAAATCAAATATTGACAATGTAAACACTAAGAGACATAGAAAAGAAATCACTTAAGTTTTATAGAAAATATATTATCACACAATACCATTAAAGAAAAAATTTCAATAGAAATTAATCTCATTTGGAAATTGTCCTAGTACTATCGTTAAACAATTCAAATTTGAAATAATATCAAATAAAATAAAAAATTTTAAAAATTTGACCAAGAAATATATTTATATTGATTACATTGAAATATTATATATATATATATATTTAAATAATTATCACATCACTATTAAAATTTAAAATATATAAAAAATCAAAATATATTATCGAGAGTATTTTAATCGTTTAACTAGACTATATCGATGGTTTAAAATTGTTAATGGATGACAAGTGTCAACGGGGCAAATTATATATTATTTTAGTTTTGAGGGGTAAAGTCAAATTACTACCTATTCAGGGGGCAAAGTGTTATTAATCATAAAATATATTCACATATTTATATCTGCCCTAAGCCCTAGCTGCCGTTCTCCCAAAAACAACCTAATCTTTCTCCTCTTCATTCTCAACCCACCATCAAACAGTTTTTAAACTTCCCACCATCAATCAGTTTTTCAACTTCCCCTTATTCATTAGAGGTTTTCGGATTATTCAGCACGGTATAAATATAACCGACTGCATCATGTTTTTAAGAGACATTATATTTCAAATTTTTTTCTCTTATTTGTTATTGGCAATGTGTATAAGGACATTTGAGGGCTTTCCACAATAAAAGGGTTTTCTTTTGTAGTTATACTTAATTATGTAATGCTGTTGTTAAATGTTTGACCTTTGATATTATTTTTTGTTTTATCATACCTTTCCCCGTGAATTGTTTGTTTATTTATTTATTTATGCTGTTTTGTTGCAGCTCAGATTTGTTAAAGTAGTGAGTTAGCAACCATGGCTTCGAGATTTTGGACTCAGGTTCGTGCTGCTTTTGATTTTACCGTTATAACCTTCTATCTGGACTCGGCTTTTGTGCATGTTTTTTGATGTTGACAAAGATTGAAGCTTGAATCTAAGTAGAACCCATGTTTTTTAGAATAACCTTAATAAATCAACGTGGAGCTTTGATTTGTACGCTTATATTAACCTATTCACAAAATTTATGTTAGATTTGTATACTCTCCGGTCTCTGTCTGTCACTATGGTCAATGCTGCAATAAATGTTCGATTTTTCGTTTTTCTGGATGGGGAGAAAGGTTGAGAGTTTAATGTGCTTATGCTTGTGCTATTTTAGTTTTTCCCCTTTAGCTTTTTCGGGTTCCTTTATTTGTCATTTCTTTTGGGATGTTTATAGTGATAATCTGTTTCCAAGTCGTGTTAAATTTATATTCCAATTAGGTGTTAAAGTACTAGTGATTTTGTTTGTTGAATGGTTATAGAAAGATTACAGATTTGTGTTGTTTGGAGTTATTAAGAATTAACTTTTATTTGATGCATTTGGGTTTTATAGGGGGACAGTGAGACTGAGGAAGAGGAGAGTGATTATGAGCAGGAGGACATTGAGGTCCCGGTTGAGGACACCAATAAGGCGGCCAAGAATAAATATATTCAGCGTAGTGACAGTGAGAGTGATGACGAGGATGGGCAAAAGCGTGTTGTCAAATCTGTCAAGGACAAGCGCTTTGAATATAGAGATGACTTCTACTATTGATCAAATGAAAAATGCTATGAAGATTAATGATTGGGTCAGCCTGCAAGAGAGTTTTGATAAGATTAATAAGCAACTGGAGAAAGTGATGCGTGTTATCAAGTCTGATACAGTGCCAAATGTTTACTTCAAAGCTCTTGTTATGTTGGAGGACTTTTTGAATCAGGCCTTGGCAAATAAAGAGGCAAAGAAGAAGATGAGTAGTAGTAATGCTAAGGCATTAAATTCTATGAAGCAGAAACTGAGGAAGAATAACAAACAGTATGAAGAGTTGATTAACAAGTATAGGGAGAAGCCTGAAGTTGAGGATAAAGAACATGCAGATGAGGAAGAGGATGAAGAGGAGGAGGAAGACTCAGAGTTTGAGGAAGACCCTTCAAAATTTGGGATGGAATCGGATGCGGGTGAAGATGAGGATAAGGATGATGCAGATGAGACAACCGAAACTAGTTCTGGGTGGGAAAAGATGATGAGCAAGAAAGATCCTGATAAATGTATCTTATACAGTTCCTATTTAGTGTTGTCTCTGCGCAGTTTGATGTTAATCCAAGTCTCAATACTCACATGCCCATAAATGTGTGGAGAAAGTGTGTCCAGAATATGCTTATCATAATTGATATTTTGACACAATACCCAAACATTGTGGTTGACGACACGGTAGAGCCTGATGAAAATGAGACACAAAAGGGAGCAGACTATGATGGTACTATTCGGATTTGGGGAAACTTAGTAGCTTTCCTTGAAAGGATGGATGTGGAATTTTTTAAGAGCTTGCAAGTCATTGATCCACACACCCGTGAATACATTGAGAGGCTACGGGATGAGCCCATGTTGGGGAGCAGTTCTTTCGCAAAACGTGCAAGAATACCTGGAAAGGGCTGGTGACAGCAAGGGTGCAGCCAAGGTTGCTCTTAAAAGGGTTGAACTCATATATTATAAACCACAGGAGGTATACGAGGCAATGAGGAAGTTAGCTGAGCAGAGTGAAAGTGCAGAGGGTGTGACAGATGAGGAACCAAAAGTGGAGGAGAGTAGGGCCCCACCATCATTTGTTGCAACTCCAGAGCTTGTGCCTCGGAAACCCACCTTTCCAGAGAGTAGTAGGGCAGTGATGGACGTCCTGGTTTCGGTCATCTACAGATCTGGGGATGAGCGGACCAAGGCTCGTGCAATGCTTTGTGACATCTACCATCATGCTTTACTGGACGAGTTCTCGACATCACGTGATCTATTGCTGATGAGTCACTTGCAGGATAACATTCAACATATGGATATTTCCACTCAGATACTATTTAAAAGAGCAATGGCACAACTTGGGTTGTGTGCATTTAGGGTGGGCAAGGTCTTGTTACTGATTTTGTTACAACATAGTTGTGCTTTCTGAAAGCTGTATCTGCTGGAAGAATAGGAATTTTAGCACAAGGTGTCTGAAAGTCGATTCCATGAAAAGATACAGAACAGGTATTGTTTATTCCCTGAGAATTTACTTATTGATATCAGAAAGACCAAGCATGTTCTGTTTTAAGAATATGAATATCAATAACCAGATAGCAACTCATGCTGGATAGTTACTCTGAATTCAAATGCTGAACCTTAGCTCATATGCTGTCTGTGTCGTCTGGCTTAAAACAATGAAAATGTCAGAATTATTATTATTATTATTATTATTAGTTTTCATTTTGAATTCTCTGAGACCTGGGAGATATGGCATCGGTTTGCTTTCCCTTCTATTAGCTCCTAGTCTCTTCTGGTGACAGAAGTTATTTATTTTGTGGTTGAGATTAAAATCAACTAGCTGACACATGCAACATTTGTAGATTTATCGCCTTCCACAATTATCTGATGTATTAAAGGGTCTGCTGGTTTCCTGCTCAGACCAAACGACTTCCTAATTTAGAAAAATTTTAGAGGACTATGGAATTAGAAAATCATTGTTCTTTTTTATGGTAGCAATCAACTGATGCTTGAAGGAGTTCTTGAATGCTTTGTACTTAGTGATCATGATTTGAAAATCTATAGTTGGTAAGGAGTTCTCCTGTGCTTTCTAGTTTCAGAAATCATTACTTTAAAATCTGCCTTTATATCCTTTGGTTAATTATCTGTTGTCGAAATATTCAGTAGTTTGATGTCTTTTATCTAGGCCATTCTTTTGTTGTCCATTGACTTGTAAGTCTTGTGGGTGGTTTGCCTCGGTTTCCCCTTAGGTTGGATATTGCAATTATTTGGACTGTATGTCAAAATCTTTGCTTTCTATTGTGCTTGGTAGGCTGAATTAGTGCTTGTCAAAATAATGAGTTGGAAGGCTATAATCTTGATTACATATGCTAAAACGAATGTATGATAAATTAAGTAAGGAGCCATGTGTTTATTTTCTGAATTTTTTTTTAATAGTGTTAATTTGAAAAAGTAACAAGTGAAAGAAGGCAGTACAGATGATAAGAGACTTAAGAGTTATACATACACCAGTGCTGTTTGAGTGCCATTTAGTGAATATAATGAATAGGAATGTTAATTTGCAATCCACATGTATTCTATTCTTAAATTATGAAAGTAATCGCCCTTGTTTCACTTATTTTGGAGGCTGGGTTTCATTGAACTCCTTTCTTGGCTATTGCTTGAATTTTGTTAATGATTAAAATCTTCAGGAACGGATGGAAAGGAGGCGCCAGATGCCATACCATATGCATATAAATCTTGAGCTTCTTGAGGCTGTCCATCTGATTTGTGCCATCATTGAGGTTCCTAACATGGCAGCCAACAGCCATGATGTGAAGCGCAAGGTGATAAGCAAGACTTTCAGACGGCTGCTTGAGGTGAGTGAGAGACAAACATTTACTGGCCCCCCTGAAAATGTCATTTCGGGACCATATAATGGCAGCTACAAGAGCTCTTAAGCAGGGAGACTTCCAGAAAGCTTTTGATGTTATTAATTCCCTTGATGTCTGGAGGTTGCTCCGTAACAAGGACAGTGTCCTTGAGATGCTAAGGGCTAAAATAAAGGAAGAGGCACTTCGGACCTACCTTTTCACATATTCATCCTCTTATGATTGTCTCAGTTTGGATCAGATGTGCAAACATGTTCGATCTGTCGGATAAACAGATTCATAGCATTGTCAGCAAGATGATGATCACTGAGGAGCTCCATGCGAGTTGGGACCAGCCAACTCAATGCATAGTATTCCATGATGTTGAGTATACGAGATTGCAGGCATTGGCATTCCATTTGACAGAGAAGCTGACTGTTCTTGCTGAAAGCAACGAGAGAGCACAAGAATCAAGAATCGGTGGTGGAGGATTGGAAAACCTTCCTCTGAGGCGTAGGGATGGCCAGGATTATGCTGCTGCAGCTGCTGCTTCGGGAGAGTTGCAGTGGTAGATGGCAAGACTCGTCTTTTGCTCAAGGCAGGCAGGCTGGTGGGGGTCGGACAGGTTATAATACAGGTGGTAGAACCTTTTCAGGGCAAGCTGGTGGCTTTTCTAGGGATAGGACTGGTCAGTCCCGTGGAGTAGGGAGAACTTACCAAACTGGATCAGCTGCCAGGGGAAACCAGATTGATGGTCCCACACGTATGGTCAGCCTAAACAGGGGAGTACGTGCATAAAGAAATACAAATAGAGGAAGCATCACTGTGATAACTTATATCTACCTCCACAAACTTCACCATTTTATTGGATTTTTAATCATCTTGAAATTCTTGATTGTAGAACAGAGTTTATTCTGTGATTTCCCTCAAATTTTTCTTACCTTGTACGAACGGATACTTTCTTTGTTCCGTCTTTATTGAGAAAATTTTGTATGTCAGAAAAGGTTACTGTTTGCTTTTGGAAATTTTGGCTATGGTTTCTGTTTGTATATCTCGATGAAAACAGCAAAATTTGGACAGTTTTCAATAACTACCAGCTTATTATTTGTGGCATCCAGTGTTTTTAAATTAGGATCGGACCAGTTGGTTTGACCGATTAAATTGCAAACTGATCATGATTTCAGTCCGGTTGAATATTAAACCAGATATGATAACAAAATCAGTAAGAAACAGGAAAAACCCGTGAATTGCTCGAATTGGTCAAATCTGGTTTTAGTTTTTTATTTTTTTGACATTCCATCCAAATCGACAAATTTTCCCCCAAAATCACCATTGCACTACCAATCTCATCAAAACCTACAAATAATCTAACTACAGATTGAAATAAATTTTATTAAATAAAAATTGCACCCAAAAAAAAAAAAAAAAAAAAAAAAAAAAAGAAATCCAGGTCCAGGAGCCTGAAAGAAAACGTCAATGATGGGCTTTGAACCCGGAAAAGTAGAGTTCCGAAAGAATACCACTTCGACTCCTCGCCTTTTGTACATTGGTTTCATAACTTTTTCATAAATCAATTATTAAGGGAAAAAAGTTTTAAAAAAAAGAAAAAAAAAAGAAAATGGGTGACTCGACGGTTAAATTGATTAAACTGTGAACTGCGATTGTACCGGATCATAGTTCGGTCTGAGTTAATAAACATTGGTGTCATCAATGTGTTTAATCGAGTGTCTCCAATCTAGACATTTGAAATCTATTACAATTGAGCCGTTAAAAATGCACTATGCGTTTTTGAGCCGTAAATGAAAAAGTGTGAAAAGGTTTTTGTTTGTGAACACTGTCAATTATACACATGGTGAGATTTTTAGTTCAAGGTGCAGATACCATCAATTTTGAGCGGTGGGGCCACCATACAAGAGTTAGGATGCTTATTCAAATTTGTTTGTGAACACTGTCACAGGGCAATCGGTCGATGAGATTGAAATTTTTTTATATAATTCAGATATATTATATAATATCATAAATTTTTTAATTTATAATGTTTTATATTATTTTAAATTATTTAAATAAATGATGTAAAATATGTATTGAAAATATAAATTTAATTTATATAAAAAGTTTTCGATGAAGTTTAATATGCGCATTTTAGTTCACGGTTTACACCATCAATTTTGAGCGGCTTAATATATGCGCATTTTAGTTCAAGGAGCACACCATCAATTTTGAGTGGTGGGGCCACCATGTAAGAGTTAGGAGGTGTTTGCTTTTCGGGAATAAGAGTCAAAATGGAAATCATAAGTTTTACTATCGATAAGGGTTTATATTATTTCTATATACTTGTTTGATTTGATTAAAGAATGAATTTTATTGTGTTGGTAAATTTATAAATTTGAAATTCATGTCGTAAGTAGAGAATGAAAGTGGCATTTTCTAACACTTTCATTCTTATAGAATGATTCCCATAGTGATTGTAGACATTAAAATTTTAAATTATTATTAACTGAGACAATGTCTCTAATAATCTGTCTTAATTAATTTAAATGAAAAGTCCATGTCAAGGTCCAATAATTCGTAGGGTGCTATAAGTGGACTTCCTTTATGTTTGGACTCAATCAAGTAAATTAAATAGAACTGACTAGAGTCCATTAAAGTGTTTTGGACTATATCTTGGGCCGGCCCAATATTTTATTTTAAGTGATGGGTGACTTAAGTCCCAAGTAACCCATTAGGGATAGGAAATCCTATTTTTACCCATAAATATAGGTACACTCCTTAGACAAGAAACGCAACATTAGAGATTTACTGCATTCGTCAAGTCTCTCAAGTCCTTGAACCTCTGCAAGTTCTTCGACCGTCAAGTCCTCGAAATCCTGCAAGAACTTCATTCCAAATCTTCAAGTGCTGAATAATTTTCAAGTTGTTCATGTCAAGTGTTCAAATCTTCAACCCTTGCGTAGATCAAGAGACATCTTTCTTCAAGATCTACTCAAGTTTTTCGCTATCCTGTTCGACAAATCTTCTTCCGGTCACTAAATTACCGCAAGAAGATCCACCGTCCTTAGATCTGCAGTCTAGAGAAGCAAGAATCAAGGGAGTATTTTTTTTCGTAAAAAAAAAGAAATATACTGCGTACCTTTAAATTAATTAAATTGATTCTTATTTTGTTTGTTCCTGATTTCAGCATTTTTCCATACTTCAAAATTTGTGTGAACAAATTTTTGGCACACTCAGTGGGACCAACTCTGCCCTTCATCTCTTCCTTTAAAGTTTCATTGCTGCATAAGGAAATCAGCCTGCCCAGGATAACATCTCGTCCAAAACTTATTCTGCAGAGTTATACTCTGGACCAATGACCCACGCTAAAGTTAAAGCGCTCGCTACAAAGATAGTCCAACAAAAAATTGCAAGTACGGATACAAGTGAACGGGGCTATGCAATCTCATTGGAGCCACTTGCATCTGGCCAATTCACTACAAAGGAAAGCTTCCATGGTATATGTGCTGGATCCTCTTCTGGGGGCAACGTTTCAGATTCGTTTATAGTTAATCTTCCAAGTTCCAAGGCACCAAATGCAGATCTGAGTAGGATCAACTCTAAAGGCATCACTTTTGAACAATCTAACGTTATGCCATTCATGGTGACAAATGCTTCACACCTGGAAGAACAAGTAAGTGATGTGTCCAAGACAATTGATGATTTGAAAAAGATTGTTGAAAAGAAAGATTTGCAAAATGCAAAGTTGATCAACAAGTTAGAAATTCTCAGTGAAAGAGAGTCTAGCCACAAAAATATTGACAACTCGATCGTCAAAGGTAAAAATGTTGAAGAAAATCTGCTTCTTTTCAAGATGATGAATAACCCATGTCTGTAGCTTTTCTTTCAATCAAACAACTTCAGGACATGATAGCTTATTCCGTGAGAGCTCAATTTGGTGGCCCATCACAATCATCTATTCTTTATTCTAAACCTTACACAAAAAGGATCAATACTCCAAGGATGCCGTTTAATTACCAACCTCTGTAATTCTAGCAGTTTGATGGAAAAGGCAACCCGAAGCAACATATTGCACACTTCATAGAGACATGTAATAATGCTGGCACTGAAAGTGACTTTTTTGTAAAACAGTTTGTCAGATCCTTGAAGGGTAATGCTTTTGACTGGTATACAGACTTAGAGTCTGAGTTAATTAATAGCTGGGAACAAATAGAGCGCGAGTTTCTGAACCGTTTCTATAGCACACGCCGAACCGTTAGTATGACGGAACTTACTAATGCAAGGCAGTGAAAGAATGAAGCAGTTATCGACTACATTGATTGTTGGCGCACTCTGTACCTTAACTATAAAGAAAGACTATCCGAGGTTTCTGCTATTGAAATGTGCATACACTGTATGCATTGAGGGCTAACCTATATTCTTTAAAGGATCCAACCTGCGACTTTCGATAAATTGGCGACTAAAGCGCATGACTTGGAGTTAAGCATTGCTAATCATGGCATGAATGTCCCAATTGAAGAGCAGAAAAGAAGAAGAAAGACGTGAAGAAAATGGAAAAGTTTATAAAGAACAGAAATAACAAAGAGTCTATGACGGTGAATACAACTCCAATTAGAATCTCTTCAAATGACAGAGCCATGCATGGACCCCCGTTCAATAGACAACAAGCAACTTTGAAGGAGATGGAAGAAAAGCAATATCCTTTTCCAGACTCAGATGTATCCGACATCTTGGAAGATTTGTTAAAAAAAAAGCTGATTGAGTTACCTGAGCCGAAACGTCTCAAAAAGGTGGGAAAGGTTAATGATCCAAAGTATTGCAAATACCATCGGATAGTCAGCCATCCAGTAGAAAAATGTTTCGTCCTTAAAGACAAAATTATGAGATTGGCTACAGAGGGAAGGATTATCCTCGACAAAGAAGATGTAGCTGGATCAAACCTTGCAAATGCTGTTTTTTTACCCAAAAGACTTGACACTCCGCCGATGGACAGTCATACAATATCTCCTTTGAATATGGCAACAACTCTATTACAGTTCGGGAGCCTTGAACGGGTTCAAGTTTGCGTAGGTACGGAGAGGTCAAGTGATAAATGTGAGAGAAATTTTGATCCAAATACCCAAGAAGAAGGAGAATGGATTCTTGTCACATAATAGAAGGAAGGGACGACAAAGTCCTACACAAAACAAGCACCGCCTTAGTAGACAACTCCAAAAAAATTGGCTATCTCGGCGCCATTATTGTCACGCCCCCAAAACGGGACAATGACACGCCGCACCTCGGGATCACCCCAAGCATGCAAGGCACAGTACAAGAGCAATATACAAACCATAATACCTGTCATTTGACCTCCAGATCAACCAATACAAGACCACAAAATATATTCAACAGTCATATCTATAACAATCCACAATAACCAAATCACAGTCATATACAAACAACAAACCACAATCCCACAACAGTCAAAAATTCGATCACAAGACAAATCTAACAAGTCCATAGGCACACAGCACGAATGCTTGTCTCCTTTACACACTAGTGATGATAAACACAGTTAAATGTGGATAGTTATGAAGTGACTCTATAATCCTCCTTGATCAGTACTCAACTCAGGACCTACTAACGTCTCCTGTTGGTCCTCGACTGCAAACAAAGGGGAAATAATAACGGAGTAAGCACATCGTGCTTAGTAAATAACATTTAAACCTAATTACAGATAACATGTATACAATCAGTACAGGGAACAATATACGAGACATTATCATTATTTAAAATGCAAATGTCAATCAATGAGCTCAAGGTTCACCAAAGTCTTCCCAGCACTGGATCCAGGTCTAAGAGACATCCGTACGAGTAGACAAGGCATAACGGAGTGTCTATCATGTGTCTTTCCGATAGACTGGGTATAACATTTACAAAGCAGAGTACTCAGTATATCATTTCATTCACTCACTCATAGCCAAGTCCACTAAAGTGACCCATTGAGCTCTTCACAGTAATCATTCATTAACACATAGTACAATAATGAACAATTGATACATTACATAACAAACATATAATTTATAAACGTACTTACCTTATAAATATTAATCAAAATAAATATACTTACCTTAATACCACTTATTCTATGATTACAATACCAATCATATATAGGGTCTCTTATCGATAAAAAGGAGTAAACGTTACTTACCTCGAAAATCGATATCGTAGACGTATCCTAATTTCGACGGTCTAAAACTCTAATTCCAAATCACCTAAATCAGGAGAGTGTTATACCATTAGGATAAAAATTGAGATAGGGATTTACTTTTGGGTATCACTCAAAATCTCAAATTAGTCATTAATTGAACACAATTAAGTAACGATTGACTTAAATTTGTGAAAATAAGATAAAAATCTAAGAATTAGTGTTTATAATTTCAAATATCTCAGTAGATTAAGAATTGTGAAATCCTAATTCAAATCTCACAAAAATAATAGTTAAAAAGTCATTTCAAACTATAAATCCAGTCCCAATAGCTTATAAACATATTTGGTAATCAAATCAATTCATAAATAACAAAATTAAACAAATTAATCTCTTGAGGAACTTGGAATTTAACATAAAAATCATACAGATCTGAAAGTAAAACTTACTTTTGAAGTTGGATTAAAGGTCTACCGAGAATTCCTGAATCACCAATTTGATTTGAAAGAAAATTTCTAAACAAATCCTAACTATTGAAATTTGGTTTGCAGGAGCTTTTGAAATGGGTTTAGATGTTTGAAAGTTTGTTTAGAAATAAGCAGAATGTCCTGGAGAATGAATTCGTGATGAGGTTTTAATAAATTTTCAGGATTTGCACTTTAGTCCCTCAAGTTTTGTAAAATTATACTTTTGCCCAAACATTTTAGAAAATGTTTTTTTTTATATATAAAATGATTATTTAATATTTGACTAGAATATTAATGAGTATTTAAAATTATAAAATCAAATACTAAAATGTGTAAAATGATTAGAAAAGTCGGGTATTACACTCTCTCCTCCTTAAGAAAAGTTTCGACCTCGAAACTTAACGTACCTACGAGACAAACAAGTAAGGGTACTTGTTTCGCATGTCAATTTCGGATTCCCATGTTGCTTCCCTTTCTGAATGATTAGACCACTAGACTTTAACAAATGGAATAGACTCCGATGTCGAAGGACTTGTTCTTTGGTATCAATAATGCGGACCGATACCTCTTCATAAACCAATTCTTCCTTACTACTGAGAGGTTGGTACTCAATCACGTGGTTTGGATCGGCTATGTATTTTTGGAGCTGTGAAACATGAAATATGTTATGCACTCGAGCCAACTCTGGAGGTAAAGCTAACTGATACGCTAGGTTTCCAACTTTTTTCAGTATCTCGAAAGGTCCCACAAATCTTGGGCTCAATTTTCCACTTTTTCCAAATCTCATAACCCCTATAGTCGGTGAAACCTTTAAATATACCTTGTCTCCAACCTGAAACTCCAATGGTCTTCTTTTCATATCTGCCCAACTCTTTTGCCTATCCTGAGCAGCTTTGAGTTTGTCTCGAATGATGGTTATCTTGTCCATTGTAATTTGAATCAACTCTGGCCCTGTTAATCTTCTTTCTCCAACTTCATCCCAATATAAAGGAGAACGACATTTTCTTCCGTACAGAGCTTCATAGGGAGCCATGCCAATGCTACTGTGGTAACTGTTATTATAGGAAAATTCTATCAACATCAAATGTTCATCCCAATTACCTTTAAAATCAATGGCACAAGCTCTTAACATATCTTCTAAAGTCTGAATTGTCCTTTCTGATTGTCCATCTGTCTATAAATAACAGAACTCAGAACTACTGTACCCATGGCTTGTTGATAAGCTGTCCAAAACCTAGAAGTGAATCGTGGATCCCGATCTGAAATAATACTAACAGGTGCACCATGTAATTTCACAATATTATCCATATAGATCCGTACTAACCTATCCATAGGAGTAGAAACCTTCAATGGTAAGAAATGAGCAGATTTGGTTAACCTGTCTACAATAACCCAAATGCAATCATGTCCCAATCTGGTTCTGGGCAACCCACTAACGAAATCCATTGTGATATGCTCCCATTTCCACTCTGGAATAGGCAATGGATTCAATAAACCACTGGGCATTTGGTGCTCGGCCTTTACTTTGTTGACAAACCAAACACTTGGATACAAATTCAGCAATTTCCTTTTTCATGTTGTTCCACCAAAAATGTTATTTCAAATCTTTGTACATTTTAGTACTGCCAGGATGAATAGAAAATCTGGAACTGTGAGCTTCAGCCATGACTTCTTTCTTCAAATCTTCATTTGCAGGTACACAAAGCCGACTTTGCATCCAAACAATGCCATAATCAACTCGAAATTCTCCTGGATCTCCACTTTCTACTTTGTTCCTGACCTTTATTAACTCTGGATCTGTAACCTGAGCTTGTTTAATCCTGTCTATGAAAGTCGGTTGTACCACAAGTGTTGCAAAAATATTGGCTGTGGACTCCACAATCTCTAAATTTAATTCCTCCATTTGCCTTATCAACATGTTAGCTGTGACCTCTGAAGATTTCCTACTCAGTGCATCTGCTACCCTATTAGCTTTTCCTGGATGATAACTGATCTTTAAATCATAGTCTTTGAGTAGTTCTAACCATCTGCGCTGCGCTCATATTAAGTTCCTTCTGTGTGAACAAATATTTGAGACTTTGATGATCTGTAAATACTTCACACTGCTCTCCGTAAAGATAGTGTCTCCAAATTTTTAGAGCAAATACAATGGCTGCTAATTCCAGATCATGAGTAGGGTAGTTTGTTCATAAGACTTCAACTGTCGCGAAGCATAGGCAATAACCCTACTATTCTGCATTAGTACACAACCCAAACCATTCTTAGAAGCATCACTGTAGATCACATACCCTCCAATCCCAGATGGCAAGGTTAATACTGGTGCTGATATCAGTCTCTTCTTCAACTCCTGGAAACTAGCTTCACAATCTGCATCCCACACAAACTTGGTCTTCTTCTGTGTAAGTCTGGTCAATGACAGTAGCTATCAAGGAAAATCCTTCTACAAACTTTCGGTATAACCTGCTAGGTCTAATTGTATTGTGTAACAGCTTGATACAAGTGATACCCAATCAACAATTGCCTCAATTTTCTTGGGATCCACTGATACTCCTCACTCTCCGATATGATATGGCCAAGAAATGTTACATTCTTCAACCAAAATTCACATTTACTGAACTTTGCATACAACTTCTGCTCCCTTAACTTCTGTAAGGCCAGTCTGAGATGGGTTTCGTGCTCTTCCGTTGAAGGTGAGTAAACCAAGATATCATCAATGAATACTGATGATACAGATCTAGATATTGGAAAGAGGCAATCTGTCACTATTCCCATATAGTGATTCATCAAGTCCATGAAAGCTGCAGGTGCATTAGTTAATCCAAAAGGCATCACCAAGAATTCATAATGCCCATATCTCGTTCGAAAGGCATTCTTTGAAACATCTGCTGACTTGATCCTCAGCTGATGGTACCCGGATCTCAGATCTATTTTAGAAAATACCCTGGCACCTTTCAATTGGTCAAACAAATCATCGATCCTTGGCAAAGGATATTTATTCTTGATGGTGACTTTGTTCAATTCTCGGTAGTCAATACACAATCTTAGGCTGCCATCTTTCTTCTTCACGAACAATACTGGAGACAGGTCCCCCCAAGGAGACACACTGGGTCTAATGAATTTCTTATCTAATAACTCTTGCAATTGCGTCTTCAATTCCTTAAGCTCTGTTGGGGCTATTCTGTAAGGAGCCTTAGAGATTGGGGCAGTCTCTGGTGGTAGATTAATTTCAAATTCTATTTCTCGCTCTGGTGGCAAGCCTGGTAAATCCTCTGGAAAGACATTAGGAAATTCTCAGACTATTGGAATATCTTCTAGTTTAGCACCTTCTTTTTCTGTATTGATCACGTAAACCAATAATGCTTCACAACCTTTCCTCAATGCCCTCTGTGCCTGTAATGCTGACAGTAGTGGTATAGGTTGTGTCTCTAGTTTCTTGATACCACCCTGATATACAATTTCTTCTTTCTCTGGAATACAAAACCTAACTTTCTTCTCCCTGCAGTCTAAGAAGCATAATTGCGAGACAACCAATCCATACCCAGTATTATATCAAAATCAGACATATTAAGTTGCAGTAAATTAGCATCGGACAACTTGTAATCACCCAATGATACCTTACAACTAGGATATACCCATCTAGATTCAAGAATTCTATCCCCCGGTGTACCCACTCTATAAGGGATATCAAGCCAATCAGGTTTAACGTTTAACTTTCTACCAAGTCTTCCAGAAATAAAAGAATGCGTGGCACCACTATCAAATAGAGCATTCGCAGACACATTATTAATTAATATCATACCTGTCACAACTTGACCCGATCTATCTACTTCTTGCTGGGTCAGTGCATAAACTCGAGCTGTAGGTGGTCCTGTGCGGTTACCGCTCCTCCCCTACGACATCTGTCGCTGTGATGGTCCTGGCCTGGCAGTAGGGTGTCTCTGATCCTGTGCTCAAAACTGCCACAGGCTTAGCATGCTCCGGAGATCCACCTACACTCTCCCACGTGATAACGATTACAATAACTACACTCTAGAATACGTGGGCGTGCCTGAAGTGGGACTGGTGCTGATACTGTCCTTCCCCTCTTGTCAATAACCCGAGAGGGTCCAGCGATATAGCTAAAGGTGGTCGTGGTCTCACCTGTGGTGGCTGGGGTCTGAAACCACAAAATTGTGAAAATGATGGCTGTGGTGGACGTACAGGTGCAGACTGGAGGTACTACAGTCTATAAATTGTTCTCTGCGGAGGAACATATAGACCTCGGTCATCCCTCTCTTCCGCTGCCTGTAGTCTTAGGTATTTATCTACACGGGTACTAGCATCATACAACTTTTCGAATGTATCTGTGTCTACAGCTGCTATTCTATCTCGAATGTCTTTTAGCAATCCCCTTTTGAAACGATCGCATTTTTCCATCCTGTCACTCATGATCCCCGGAGCAAACATCCCCAGTGCATGAAATCTGTGTGAATATTCCACTACAGACATCCCTGGAGTCTGTCTAAATGAATTAAATTCATCCCTGCGCTCAATTCTGAGATGCGATGGGTAAAAGTGCTCTAAAAATGCCTCCTTGAAAACCATCCATGCAATCATCTGAGGAGATGGTTAGAACTTACTCAAAGTTGTATGATGTGTACTGCATAATGACCAAATAGGGCTTAACTATCGGGACCCTATACTCATCAGGCACCTTCAACAATTCTAAATTTTCTTCAATTTGACCCAACCATTTTTCTGCTTCATCTGGATCGTGTCTACCTTCAAAGGTAGGAATATTGATCTTCGTGATGGCCCGATAATAGTAATCAACATCCTTAGCCTCTGGTTGTGGTTGTGGATTAGATGCAGGAGTCATAGGATTAGTATGAAGAGCTGCATGCACAGCTTGTCCTACATTCACCGCAATTGTGGCGTAATCTATCACCGGCACAGGTGTTTGTGACGGTTGAGATTGTCACAATTAAAGCATAACCGTCATATTACAGTCAATTCTTATTTAGACATTAACCCTGAAATAATACACTTACACACTTCAACCACTCCCCACCTAAGCATTACGAACAAGGAATTGTAGTAACTCCTGGTTTAGGTTGGCCAATCCTAAACCCTGAGTTATATACAAGTCCAAGTCCCCAATACTGCACTCATAACCATTACAGTTCACCTTAATACTAGACACAGGATTGAATAACCTAAGCTCTGATACCACTCAATGTCACGCCCCCAAAACGGGACAATGACACGCCGCACCTCGGGATCACCCCAAGCATGCAAGGCACAGTACAAGAGCAATATACAAACCATAATACCTGTCATTTGACCTCCAGATCAACCAATACAAGACCACAAAATATATTCAACAGTCATATCTATAACAATCCACAATAACCAAATCACAGTCATATACAAACAACAAACCACAATCCCACAACAGTCAAAAATTCGATCACAAGACAAATCTAACAAGTCCATAGGCACACACATCTAGGCCTAAGTATAAAAACTAACCTCACACTAGGATGATAAACAGGAAAATACTATCCCCAATAACTGTGGTCTGTTCTATAATCCCCTCCTTGATCAGTACTCGACTCAGGACCTACTAACGTCTCCTGTTGGTCCTCGATCTAGAAACAAAGGGGAAATAATAACGGAGTAAGCACATCGTGCTTAATAAATAACATTTAAACCTAATTACAGATAACATGTATACAATCAGTACAGGAACAATATACGAGACATTATCATTATTTAAAATGCAAATGTCAATCAATGAGCTCAAGGTTCACCAAAGTCTTCCCAGCACTGGATCCAGGTCTACCTATTATCCGCCCGAGTAGACAAGGCATAACGGAGTGTCTATCACTTGTCTTTCCGATAGACTGGGTATAACATTTACAAAGCAGAGTACTCAGTATATCATTTCATTCACTCACTCATAGCCAAGTCCACTAAAGTGACCCATTGAGCTCTTCACAGTAATCATTCATTAACACCATAGTACAATAATGAACAATTGATACATTACATAACAAACATATAATTTATAAACGTACTTACCTTATAAATATTAATCAAAATAAATATACTTACCTTAATACCACTTATTCTATGATTACAATACCAATCATATATAGGGTATCGATAAAAAGGAGTAAACGTTACTTACCTCGAAAATCGATATCGTAGACGTATCCTAATTTCGACGGTCTAAAACTCTAATTCCAAAAAAGCTAATAGGGTCAGGAGAGTGTTATACCATTAGGATAAAAATTGAGATAGGGATTTACTTTTGGGTATCACTCAAAATCTCAAATTAGTCATTAATTGAACACAATTAAGTAACGATTGACTTAAATTTGTGAAAATAAGATAAAAATCTAAGAATTAGTGTTTATAATTTCAAATATCTCAGTAGATTAAGAATTGTGAAATCCTAATTCAAATCTCACAAAAATAATAGTTAAAAAGTCATTTCAAACTATAAATCCAAGTCCAATAGCACTTTATAAACATATTTGGTAATCAAATCAATTCATAAATAACAAAATTAAACAAATTAATCTCTTGAGGAACTTGGAATTTAACATAAAAATCATACAGATCTGAAAGTAAAACTTACTTTTGAAGTTGGATTAAAGGTCTACGAGAATTCCTGAATCACCAATTTGATTTGAAAGAAAATTTCTAAACAAATCCTAACTATTGAAATTTGGTTTGCAGGAGCTTTTGAAATGGGTTTAGATGTTTGAAAGTTTGTTTAGAAATAAGCAGAATGTCCTGGAGAATGAATTCGTGATGAGGTTTTAATAAATTTTCAGGATTTGCACTTTAGTCCCTCAAGTTTTGTAAAATTATACTTTTGCCCAAACATTTTAGAAAATGTTTTTTTTTATATATAAAATGATTATTTAATATTTGACTAGAATATTAATGAGTATTTAAAAGTATAAAATCAAATACGAAAATGTGTGAAATGATTAGAAAAGTCGGGTATTACAATTATTCTGTGGTTCGTATTAAGACCTCTTTGAAGAAAGGTGTCGAAGAGGGCATATGCCAATCACACTTGGAGAATATTTTCCAAAAGGGTTCTTGAGGGAAGACCAAGTAGAAAATTTCAATATGACGTCTTCAATAAAAATTGAGGACAAGGATGTGACTGAAGAAGTTGAGATTCTGGCAAAGCCAACAAAAGATGATGGCTCTTCTGTGGAATTGGATCTATCTTCACTAGAATCAATTAGTCATAGCTTGTTCAAACTTTTGCAAGAGGCTAGTGCTTGCTTATTGACGTTCTTCAGGAATGGGATGGCAAATATAGTACTTCTAAAGAACCTATTCCAAAGAGTAGTTGTCCAAAAGTGAATTGTGCAACCATTACTTTCACCGATGAAGATCTTTTGCTAGGACCGATGTCACATAATCGTCCTCTTTTCATTTCGGGTTTCATCAAGGAGCAAAAGGTAAATCGCATACTCATCGATGGTGTTTCTGCTGTCAACATCATGTTTATGTTAGCAATGTCAGCTATGAAAAAAACTTGGTGTTTCATTCGATGACCTGTCTGCAAGTGGCTTGATGATCCAGGGCTTCAATTAGGAAGGCCAACGAGCAATTGGGATGATTCGTCTAGACTTGATCATCGGTGAATTAAAGGCTAGTACTCTCTTCCATTTGATAAATGCGAGGACGTCCTACAATTTGTTGCTAGGGAGGTCTTAGGTGCATGAAAATAGGGTGGTACCATCGACTCTCCACCAATGTTTTAAATACAAGAGAAATGGAATTATGGAGAAGGTTTGTGTTGACATCAAACCATTTACGGATGCAGAGTCACATTTTGCTGACGCAAAATTGTATGTCGGCTACAACAATAAAAGAGAGGCCTTTCCTTCAAAGGAACGCCAGATTTGAGGTGGTGACACAAAAGAAAAGTCAGACGAAGTATCTATTAGCTTGGATAGTTGGGTGGAAAAACTTGCAGGCATTGGAATTGCCTCAATAACTCAAAAAGGAAAAGAGAAAGTAGGCAATCGAATCTACAATAGTTCCTCATGTCTTTTGGTACGTACCTCGATCGAAATGAAAAGAAGGTCAATCTCCCTTCGTCCAAGAGAAGGTTCCTCAAGTGATCAAACAAAATTGTGTAATTCCCTTTACAAAAATCTCAGCCATTACGACAGGTTCATCTCCCAATAGAAGTGTTTAAGGAAATTTTGATGCTATGGCTTAGAAAATTACTTAGAAGTCTGATATAATTTCTCAAGCCCTGTAAAATTAGGTGAACTAGTGCCGGAGGTAACTCGTGAAAGGATTCATGGACTCAATGAAACCCAAAAAAAATTGAGGGAACACATCTACCTTGTTGATACTCCTAGATCGGGAGTGGGATTAATACCAAAGGAGCCTGTAAGGATATCTATCAAGAAGAGAAGAAATGAAGCCGATACCTAGCACATTGCTGTGGAAGAAGAAAATAGTGAAACTAACGTGCAAAAGAAGTCAAAAGCTCGAGTATTTGCCTCTGATTGCATTGGAGAATACCGTCTTCATGTTCTTCGGTATTTAAAAGATTGGGGCCTCATTCACAACTTCAAAGTGGCAGCATTAATGGCTCTCGCAAGTCAGTTTTCAACATACTAGGTTATGTATTTAATTGACTAGGGGCAAGAAAGCCTACCTTACTAGGGAAAAGATGTCGTGACTCTGATAGTGAAAGTTTCCTAAAGGATGCGGATGATAAAGAAATCCGGAGTGTTGTCCCGTCATGCATGAAGCGCCAACAAACATGGGAAATTCTTACTGAAGGTTCCTTGATACTCAAGCGGCGGACAATTGTTCATATTGGCCCTGTTGGGAAAGATGATAAAGAAGAAATGGTAACCTTACATCATATCTCAATGGAAGAAAATCCTACTGTAGAGATGAGATTGAAGATGCACCTCCGCAACTAGAGGACAGGGGGCAAGCAACAATTGATGACCTTTTCAACTTGAGTGTTACCAAGCTCCAATGTCCAAGGCATTCGACAAGAAAGTACAGTTGCGTACTCTTAACTTTTCAAGTTGGAGACTTGGTTCTTGCAATAAGAAGGCCAATTGTCACCAATCGTCGCATGGGAAACAAATTCACCTCAAAATGGGATGGGCCTCATGTGATTCAAGAAGTTTACTCTCATATTGCGTACAAACTGGTAGATAAGAATGGCATTAAGATTGGCTCGATCAACGGAAAGTTCTTAAAGCTGTTTCATGCTTGAAGGTTGACTCAGCAAACAACTCCTAGCCCACATGAGTATAAACTGTGAATGTTTTATTAAAAAAAAATTAAACGATATAAAGATGTGTAAGGTCCACTAGGTTGACGTATCTCAAAGAGGAGGCTGTCAAAAAATCACGTAGTTCAAAAAGAAAAAAAAAACATCCTGGCCACAGTTTTAACTCATGTGATTTTTATGTTAAAATCCTTTGAACTACGTGATGACTTGATTCCCTCCTTGATTGAGATACGTAGGCAGCTTGAAAGTCACTTTCAAGTTCAGTCACATCAACATCAAAATTCCATTTTGGCAACATTAGGCTAGTTGGTGCGTGAGTTGTCAACAAAGTTACTGAAAAAAAAAAAAAAAGATACACATGTGAATTTGAACAAAAGGGCATTTTTATTCCATGTAAATGCTCTTTATTACATCAACAATGCCAAAGTGGAAATAGTCAATACTAATCCTTTCCTACTTGTCCAAAATAAAATTGCTGCAAAAAATAAATACATAAATAAATAAATAAAAGAGATATTTGAAAAATTGAAAGCTTGCAAGTTCATTTTGATGCTCTTCAAGAAGACGCTCCAGTTTGCCTAAAACCTTCGCACCTTCTTCAGATAGGCGTGGAGTGTTCTCTATCTTTCGGATCTCCTTTCTTAGTCCGGTGACTTCAACTTTAGTCTTCTTAAGGCTTTCTTGGCTTTGATTAAGAACCAAGGTTTTTTCTCCCTCTGAGCACATAGGTGTTCAAGTTGCTCTTTCAACTTTGCTTCCTTGTTCTTAAGTTGTGTTATTTGTGCTTCTAAGTCTTCTACACTCTACCTTGTTCATTTGCTCTTGTTCTTGCATCTCAATGGTGCGCAGGTTTTGTTGGGTAGTTGAGAGAAGTCCTTCATAGGATTCTTGAGTCATCTTTCCATCAAGTGATGCCTTGACAGAGTTATCTCTATATTCTCAAAGAATGTCTTTATTAGACCTTACAAAGCCGAGATGTCTGTTTTGCTCCCCATCTCTTCAAGAAACCTTGTTGCATGTTTGTTTAGAGAGGACATGTGTTCTAAGGAAGTCTTTGAAATTTACTGCTTAAGATTCCTCCATAACATGGATACATACTCTCGTTTACAGTTTAAGATAACTTCTTCCGAATGAAACTCGGATACGGTTGACGACAATGGCCAAGTTGGGGTTTAAAGGTCTTCAGTGGTTGCTTTAGTAAAGTAGTTTGAATGGGTGGAGTCCTCCATGTCATGATCGTGTTTTCTATGAGTCATAGCTTGACTGTTAGCGACATCATTTCCCCCATCATCAAGGTTCTTGGTAAGATTGGCAGATTCGAAAAAGTATGAACAACATTGCTGAAAAAATCAAATTTGCTAGGCCTGGTCACTGAAACCTCCATTTCTCCAAGAATGTCATCTACAAGTTCCGCTCGTTGCTCATGATCATCAAACTGAAAAGAGAGAATAAAAAAATGAAATGAGAGGACAAGTATAGGGTTGATATCAACATTAAGGAAAAAAAAAAAGGAGCATGAGAGCAAAAGGAATTAAATGAAATAACAACATATTGAGCAAGTTGCTAATTGTTGAGCTTGGTGCGCCTCGAATGAGTGATTCTAAATCGATGATAGCCATATCCAAGTCTCGTGCATTGTTTCCTTTATTTCCTTTCTTGGGTCAATTCCAAGGGCGATCATGATCGGATGTGCTTTCACTTGACTCTTCCTTGTCACAAATGTTGTGGCATGATGAGTCTCCAAGTATCGCATTAAGAGCTTGGGGTGAGAGAGTGACTAGTGGTGTTTTTCCTCCGTTTGCTAACATAGCTACCACCACACAATAGTTTCGATGGTTGTTCCTCATTTGGTGCATTCACCTCTCTTTCCGTCAAGTTGCCCTTTGAATTTTGAGTGGGGATGACCTCGGTTTCTTTATATGAATCTTTGGTAATCATCTCCCTTGCATCGTTGAGGGTCTTGATTGAAGTGTCAAAAGTATATCCCTTTCTTGTCTCATGAGGCACAGAAGAACGATTTTGAGAACTACTCCTTTCGGTTGACTAGTGCTCATGTGAAGAATGAATAGCCACATCACCCATAGATGTTAAATGTGCACATGACTCAATGCTCTTTCTCTTCTTCTAATTAATCTTGATGGTGTGTTTAGGAGCTTCATTCGATCTACTTGACCACCAATGTTGATAATCTTATGTAACAAAAAAGCTTCTTTTTTGAGCCGGTAGAGTTATCTTAGATAGTGTTGCCACACGAGTGGAGGATTTCCACAATTGCACTATGTCCAGCAATGAATAAGGAGGGAGCTTTTCTCTCAAGTCGTAAGTAACATCTCCTTGACAAAAGCCAAAACTGACGGCTAAACCTACAATGATTATATGGCTCAACAATATGAACATTTTTCAAGCGAAGAGTCAAGTAACATGAACGAATGCTAATAAAGTAGTCTATCCATGAAGATGATAAATCTCTATTGGCGACCAAGACACGATCCTTCTCTTGAGCCAAGCATAAGTTGGGAAGAATTTCCCAGTTCATGCTAAGCTTTAGGAGGAGGCTTCTCGCGTCGTCAGCAGTGAAGAATTTGGCCATTTTCTCACCACCAAATTTAGTCATTAGGGCTCCATAATTAAACTTTCCATGAATATGGTAGGTGTCAAAATAGTGAGTTATCCATCCATACAAATAATGGATTGGAAGAATGCACAACTTCGTTTAAGCCATTGTAGAAGTTTGATAATACCGGAACAGCAAGGAAAATATTTTGTCTTCAAGCCATCAAACTCGCCACTTTAAATGTGCTGGGACGGATGTGGTCAATTTTGTGATGTGGCAAAAGGAATTTGCTAGATCCAGCAAGACAAAAATGCTGTAAGGTATGTCTCATCTCTCGAAGTCTCATCAATTCCCAAGTCAAGGAACTGCTCGGCTTTATCATTAATCTTGAATGCGTAGTCATTATCAATAATTCCACTTGGATTGTGAGTTGTCCGCGGCTTTGATAAAATTCTTCGCGTACTGACTCTAAGCGGGGGCGGTTGATATCTACTTTGACCTTTAAACCAAAATTGAATCCAATCAGTAGTCCGAACATCTTTCGTTCTTTTTGTGAGTTTATGAAAGGCAGAGAATAGATGAATGCAGCTTGCCGGTAATCGAGGTTTCCCATCGATGCTAGTGCCCCAAAGTTCATCAGCTGAAGGAACAACTTCATCATAAAAAGTGTCATGGATTGGAAGGCCACAAAGCTTGCGCAAGTTCCAAAGTGAGATGGATAATTTGCTAGTAGATGAATGCAGGTTATTTGTTGTGTGACACCAAAGTTCAAGGAAGACATGCAAGATGTTGTCGCAATAGTGGTATGTGAACAAAGATGCATGGACGGTGTCATAGACTACATCTATCTAGGAGCACCTTCTTGTGTCTTTTGTGTTTTCAAGGGCATTCCTCTTGATTTTGGGTATCTCTTTTGTTCCCTATGGGTACTCTTTCTTACTGATACCCGAAGAAACATTCCCTTTGGAAAATTCCTCACCAAAAATTTTGATTTCTTCGAGGTTCCTTTCAGCGGAAACAAACAATTTCCTCATTATTTTAACAAATCTTATATTGAACGAAAAGGCCTCCGATTTTTCAACGATCAATGGTTAACTAAGGCAGCCTTTGATTTGGCACATTCACCATCCCATTCCTCCACCTCTGATTTCGCTATTCCCCTTCTCCTCCTCCTCAACCACCTCCACCATTCCATGTTCCTTCGGGTATCAGTAAGAAAGAGTACACTTGAGAGCTCATATAGGTGTCTAGATGTGTATAAGAGAGCACTCAAGTCAGTTCCTTTCAACGTCGCACTAATCGAAAGTTAAAGCGACTTGAAACTCGTCAGATGATTATCCAAGAGGCACTTAGCCTTGGCATGTCTGCTTCGGCTCAGGTTCAATTTGTCAATCTTCAGTCACAATATCCACTTGACTCATCTTTCGACAGTGATGAAAATGAAGATGGAAATGTTCGTGAGGATGACGAAGAAGCTGCCAATACTCAAGGAGCTGCAAATGACGATGAATAAGATGATGAGGATGTCGACGACATGTTTGATTTCATCATGCAACGCCGCACCGGAGAAGAGAAAGACAGTAAAGCCACTGATGAAGATGTTCCATCAAAACGTCAAAAAACTGAGAAGCGCTCCAAGAAGAAAAATGACTGGCATTAGTTCTTTTGACATCTGTGTTTAGTTTTTAGCATTTCTCTATTTTTTAGGACTTCCCGTAGATTCACCCTTCTATGTATTTCCTTGAATTAAGTACTGTTAAATTTTTAAGTTGAGTATATGAAGTTTTTTGTTTATGAATTTCTGCTGAACACTTGCATGTTCTCGGGGAGCTTTGTTTGAGGATGTCAAAAGGGGGAGTAGTCTTCTATATTGCAAAATGATTAGTCATGTCCAATTGATTTTACATAATTACTCCATGAAGGTTTGTTATCATCAAAAAGGGGGAGATTGATGTTTTCCAAACCTTATTTTGATGATGACATAAACACTTAACTCTGTAAACAAATTTTTGTAGGTCTGTTATATGTTTTGCTAGAGACAGGGCTTTCAGATGCACTGAACACTCTGAACTGGGTCAAAACTTTTCGAACGCATTGCACCGTCCGAATGAACAGGCAGAAAGAAATAGGATCCTATTGCTTCTCTTTACGGACGAACATGACCGTCTGAAGCCTCTATCGGACGAAGGAACGGAAGCATGCACGGACATCCGAACGAAGCTCTTCAACAACTGCATGAAGATCGGACGCTGTGTCGGACGCATCCAATATGTCTCGGACGTCCGAAACCCCAACGGCTACTTTTTGTGCATTTATTATTTAGCCGTTAGGAAGTCAGTTGCAACCAAATTTATTGCTCTTATAAATAACTGCTTTTACATTAAGTAAAAATTATCTAATACATTGAATACAAGGCTTAGAGAAAAGTAATTTGAGTACAAATTGGCTATAGTGCTTTGTTGTATTAGTGTGCAATTGTGAGTGCAATTCATCTTTGAGTGGAGTACGAAAGTGTGGTTGTAAGTAAGATTCTTGGCTCAACTAAAAGAGTTTTAGTGTGAGCAAGAAGTTTCCAACTTTGTAAAGATTATTGGCTCATCAAGTGTGTGAAGCATTCTAGTGATTTAATACTTCAAACTTGCTAGTTTGGAAGTATTTGTTGTTTAATTTTCTCTCTTTACTTCAGTGTTCCATTGATTTTATTATATCAATTTATATTTGGAAAGTCTCAATATTTCTAAAAGTATATTTTTTAATAAACCTAATTCACCCCCCCCTCCCCCCTTTTAGGTTGCTTTGGGACCAACAATGTGAAGATCTCAAAAAAAAAAACCAATTTATTTCACGATGATTGTTTATGTTTGTTGCTACTAGATGAGATAGCATTGTGGAAAGTATCAAAGAAGTAGTGGTATCTCTTCTCTACAGTCAGTTTTTCCCCGAAGTTTCAATTTTTATTTGTATATAAAAAAAATTGACTCAGGTAATATAATTTGGTATTAACCCTGTCATTGGAAAAATATTTTGACATCGTCCATAGTTCAACTACCGCACCTCGTAATTGACACATATAGGTATATGTCCCTCGATGTCATTTGCTATAGATCGGAAAATAAAAAGGTAAGATCAAAAGAAATGTCAGAGGTGAAAGAAAAGTGGGAGAATAGGAAAGTATAATCCGAGGAGTAAGGTTTTGTTTTTGGGGATAATTTTGTCTAGATGTACAAAGTTGCTCTGCCTTGATAAGAATTGTTCTGACAATAAGAGAACCTCACATATAATCCATAGACATATGCATCAAAAATTCCAAATGTGAGATTTTACAAAGGTTTGTTGCTTACCATTACACCTACATCATCTGTCCAGTCATTAGTGCATGATGTATAGTTTTTTTACGAAATCTAAAAGGGGGAACACGTCAAGGATGAAACATAGGGTTGTGTCGCAGGTTTTGTCATATACCTCCTAGCAATATCTTGATTTTGCAGAACATGTCTACCAATTAGTGTCACGATATTCCGTGTAAAGATAAAAACCCTAAGGGCTCATTTGGTTGGCAAGTATTCTTATTAGGAAAAGTAATCTTTTTCCTAAAATTTAAATTCTAATGTTTGATTTAATTTTTAACTTATAGGGAAAGCAAAATCTTTTCTCAAAATAAGGAAAGTTGTTGCACAATATCTGAATTTTAAACCCTAATATCTTGTTGGTATTCTTTTTACTTTCTTTAGGATTATAATCCTAAAAAAGGGGTAGACATACTAACCCTCTCACTCCCTTAAGATTCCACTACAACTCTAGCACCTTATTGTTGTTGTTGTTGTTCTTATTATAGATACAAAAAAATTAGAAGAAGAAAATGAAACTAAAAAAAAAGTCATAATGTTATTAATTTGGTCTTAATTTTGATTTCATTATGATGCAAAAAAAAAAAAAATCCACATCATGTTTGTAAGGATATTTTTGACAATGTAATGAAACTATGGAATACATTCCTTGCTAACCAAATACAGTACAGAATTCATATAATTTTTCTGTCAAGATTCCTGAGAGTATCTAAATATATAAAAAAAAAAACATTTCATGAAATAACATTCTGAAAAATTATATTCCTATTTAATTTTATTTTTCTACCAACCAAATGAGGCCTAAAGAGATTAAACTAGGCAACTTTTCAAATACACAAGTCTATAACCCGTGTGCACCATTCCGACGTGTACGGTGTACCACCTTAAGAGAGCTGCGTGTTGGTGAAAAGAAAGCACAATGGGAAAAGAACTGGTGGGAAAGCACAATAAACTTTGTTTAAACTTAAGGTCATGATTAGTATGATTTATAATTGATAATATTCTTAACTCTTAATCATGTATAAATATCTCTTTTTTTTAAACATAGCTGACGGGTTTTTAGTATAACACTCGCATTATATATAATTTATGTATTTATTTATTTATATAAGTGTAAAATTATTAATATAACACTTTTATTTCAGTAACTATATTAAATGAATTACTAATTGCTTTTAATACATATAGAATTATGTAATCATACACATGAATGATCTATCTATATTGAAATTTGTACAGTTTGTACATGTAAAATAAATACATGTTACATAAGATATAATTTATGTACTTATACATTAAACTTATTAATATAGCATTTTTTTTATTATCAATGGCTATATTATACATTACTAATATACTTTTAGATTTGTGAATTGATGTACTGGAAGTCTAAAAGTACGGAATTAAATTAGATTAGATATAAAGTAGGTATTTTTCATTTTATTCGACTTACGTACTGACCAAATAATTTGAATTTAAAAGATGAGTTTAAGGTGTTTGGCGGAGTAGAGAAGGAATGGGCTGTTGCAATACATGCATCCTTTCTTATTGGATTCAGCTGTACATCCCAATTGTGGGTACAGTAATGCCCAGGCCACAGTGGCTAGGTGTAGTTTCCACCAGCCAACGAGATCTACTGCAAGCTGTTTTGCTGTTTCAATCCATTTTTGTACTATTTTTCGTGTGTAGCTCTATTTTTTTTTTTTCGTGGACTCCATCCAAGCATCATTTAAGACCTAAAACATCAAATTAATTTAAGTTAGCCTAAAAAAAATATATGTTAAAAATTGAAATAAGGACAAGAATTAAAAATTAGATTTGGAAACATGGGTTGCCTCTTACTCAACACTTGTTTAACGTCTTTAGATAGACATAACTATTAGTTCACGAGATTGAACTTCTTGAATCTTCTTTGGGGATGCCATTAAGTTTTGCGTATACAAAATGCCCATATGGAAAAGCTCCTACTTCTATCACATTAAATGTAACTGAGACGTTTACTACCCTTAGGATGATTGTCTTAGTCTACATCTTAATTAAAGCTTTTGTGGTAACGAGAAATGGCCTTCCAAATAACATTGATACATCATCCTTGTCTTTTTCATCCATGTCTAGGACAGTGAAATCAACCAAGAAGTTGAGTTTCCCTGCTTTGACGAGTACATTATGTAATTCTCCCATTGGGTCTACCTTTCTCCTACCTGCCAACTGACTAAGTTGGTTGCTTTCTTTGAGATCTATTACCCTACTCTCCTGCAAAGAGGTAAGGGCATTAAATTCATGCATGCTCTTAAATAACAGAAAGCTCGATCAACAAACATATCTCTAATAACACATTGTACCATGAAACTCCCTGGATATTTCTTCTTTTTAGGTAGTATTCTTAGAAGTTGTCTGCTACAAATTTTTTGCAACTTTTAGCACTTCTTGATTCTCCCACTGCTTGAGCAATGCTTTCATCTTAGCATACTTCTTTGTTTATTCTTGATGATACTACACTTCAAGCAATTTTTCCTATCTCCTAGTACCATCCAAACAAAGTAATCCAAAGAAATTCCATTTTCAGATAACTTGAGTAATTCATCAAAATTGGGATGGGAAACATAACCTTTATAGATGCTAGGAAGAATCTTTTGATCATCAATGTAAAAGATCCATCCTTTAGTTGCTTTCCAAGATATTCACTTGTTCTTCTCCTTCTCCGCTAAGGTTATTTCACCTTTTGTTTACTTGCAATCAATGAACTGTACCCAGTTCACTTGGGGAATCATGTTGATTATGCTTTTGTCTAATAATCTAAATACCTCATTTTTTTATCTTTTCCTTTCATAATGGAGTAAGACTTTTTGCTTTTTTACGGAGGGTTAACTGTAGCTTCACCTTTGACTGCATTAACTGCATAACACTTCTCATCTTGGTTAAGCATTTTCATAGCTTTAAAAACTTTAAATTTTACCTGCTCATTTTGGACTTCCATGGTGAGCTTGCCTTTTTGTAGAACATTAGACGATTACATTGTAGAACTAAGATAGATTCGCAATAATCTAAGGTGATGGGATGAAGATAAGATAAATAAACAAAGTGGAATGGCTAAGTTATGTAGTTAAAAAAGAAATTATCTTATAAGACTCAATGGGCATACTAGGGACAATATCAATACATGGAAGGTTTTTTGGCTCAAAGGGTCTAAGGAATGGCAAAATCATTTCCTTAATTGGGCTATTTGGCTAGAAACAGTCTCTTCACATTCATCTAATTGTACCAAGCCAAATCTCACAAAATTCACAAAATATCCTGAAATGCATGTTCATACAACATGACCAAACAATGGCTTAAGTTATTTCTTTTTCTACTCAAAATGAATTCTCAAAAATCTTGAAATGTTTAAAGTTCGAGGTCAAAACTTAGTGGAAAAATTAAAGTTTCAGGTCAAAACTAGCTAAGAAAAACATTTTCATGAAGTAGTTGAAAATATTGTTGAGTTTGAAGGGTTAAATCCCATTTTTCTCATGAAATGTAGTCTATGTTCAACATCAAATTTCTACTTGCTATCAAACATAAAAAAACCACATAATTCCCAATGAACAAGACAATAGGCACCACTACACATTTCATATTATTCAATGATGAGTACAACTCATCCTGCCACTCACGCATATGACAAGAAATAAAAATACTACTAGGAAGTATAAAAGCATATAACTAACTAAAAAGAATATAGGACAATGACTTTGAATCATGTTTGGACAATCAAAAAGGTCAAATAGAAGATGGATAATATATTAATCACGTGCATTCAAATTCACTCAACCAAGAACAAATTAAACTCAAAATTATAGTTTAACTATCATTAATGGATTACATTAGCAATAAGCACAACTACATAAAAAAAAAGGGGTAAGTAATGAGAAATTTCAAGTAAATCATACAAATGTAACTTTAATTAAACACATGAGTTTAGAAGTTGCCTATCCTTTTTTTAAACCAACAATGCTACACTATGAAGGGTTCATTGGGACTTTACAGGGTCGAAACAAATTAAGAAAGAAAAACATTAGCGACAAATAAGATTAACAGGGTTTTAACACAACACAAGAGTTGCCTATATGCCCAATTCCTCCCCCAAACTTAGGTTCACACATAATTAGCCTTAAAAGTCATTCAACAATCAAAACTACTCTCAATTCTTTGTCAAGAATTCATATCATTTGCTCAGAAATTAATTCAAAACTTAGCAAGTCTAATGTCTCAACAAGTAGATTTTTCGTAATCAAATAGCAGACAAAATTCAAGTTCATCCAACAATTATCACAACAATCACAAGAAATATTACGTTGCCATCAACATTATCATCAATTACCGAATTTGTCCAAAAAAGTCCAATAATCATTCACCAACAACACCACATAGCTAAACTAAGTACAAGATTACAAGCCTTTATTATCCATCAGGTTCTTAAACTAAAGCAAGTAAACTAAAATATAGCATAATTATAAAAAGAAAAGAAATACTCTCTCAGCAATACGAAAAAGGCTTTCCAAGGATATCACAATCATTCGTGAACTTACACTATTGCTTAGCTCCTCTGAAATTTCTAAGGATTTGAACTTCGGCATAAGTATATTATACCTCCTTGATCCCCTCTCGAATGTATCATTCTTTTTACACTCCTTGAACTAGCTGTTACTCTGAAACACTCTAAATGGAATTTCTTTTGTTATAACTGGAATAAATTCACACGCACATACAAAATGTGCTGGTGATGACTCTACTTCAGTGTTGAGTGACCTAGTTGTTTTGACATCAAGCTCAAGAAGTTCTTGGGAACCGGTTTATTCCAAGACATAGTCATTCTTTTTATCTTCTTGAACCGATTCACTCTCTTCTTCATTTGTTGAGAGTGTTGGAATCCATTGGTTTTCACCATCTATCATTCATTGAATTTCGGCAAGTTGTTCTTGTAACCTTTTTGTGGATTTGTCTTGGTCTTCATAGAATCTAACTTGGTCTCCTTGGAGTTGAGATTGTTCCTTAAGGAATTGAACATGTTCTTCAAGGATTTTGGGGTGTTTTTCTCAGAGTTGGGTTAGTTCTTCTCAAATTTCTTGAAATTGCTTCCTCACATTCATCGATAAGAGACAGGAAGAAAGGTTGGCCCTCATTTAGTTGGTGAAGGAATTGGGACTCTATTAGTTCACATGAGGGCTCTGGTAGTAGAGATAAAGAACAAGAATTTTCTTGATAGCTCTCATAAGAATATAGATGGCTAGACCCCATCCAAGGAAATGGGGGAATAATTATGACAAGAAACATACTCATTGGTCATACCTCCATTACCATAAGAATGATAATTTCCTTGGTATGAATAGTTCGAATTAGTTCCTTGCTTGTTCTTGAAGAAACAACAACAAACCAAAAACAAGAAAAAGAACTAAAACACAAAAGAAAAGAAAGTAAGTTTAGACTACTAATTAGTCAAAATTATCCATCACAAAGAAAATCTATTTATATTTTTCAAAATAAGAATACAACTACAAAATGAAAATTTATTTAGTTTTTCAATTAGATGAGACATGGAGAACTATACAAGAAAAACAAAGAACTTCAATCTACACTTCTAATCAAATTATATCGATATCACCGAAAATCAATCCCCAACAACAGCGCCAAAAGCTTGATGCAGTTGAAATACTCACATCTAGTTATATCATTTATAAAGCTCCTAAATTACTACTAAGTAGATGGTACATCATAAGTTCACGGGATCAAATAGTAGCAAGGGGAAGTAAAGATCGAATACAAAGATTGGTCGGTAATTACTAATTGTTTGGTTGGTTTACTATTTGAAGCGATTGATTTTGGAAAAGATTTTTACTACAACTAAAGCTAAAAAACTAAGAAAGAGATTTAAAATGAGTTAGAGTTCGATTAGCCAATTCCTAGAATTTAATCAATTGGTCGGGTCAAATAGTTCAATGGTTTAATTAGAGGTTTCCTTCCAATTATAAATCAATCTCTTGATCCAAGTTATGATTCTAGTCTAATATACTCACAGAGTTTTAAAAACCAACTATAAAAACTATAGCATCTTAAGCCGACTACTAATTGTCCTAATCAAGTATTAAATTAGTCTAAGAATTAAGATAAATGATTATATATTGCGTTAACCTCACAACTAAGGTTCAAGAGTGGCAGCTTTAGATTCACCAAACGATGCAAAATATTTACTACTACTCAATTATCCATCATTTCCTTGTGTGATTTAACTCACTAATCAATCAAGATCCATGAAAAATAAACAGTAATACTAAGGGAAGAATTTAAAAAAAGTTAAATAAAGCATGTAAAAAGAAAGCATTTTAAGAAGACATTTAAATCTACTAACTACAAATTACTACTAAGAAAACATTTTTAAAGAAGACAAAAAACTAATCTACCAATAAATCTAAAAAAGCAAATAAACGAAACCATTTAAATTGAACTACATTAATTTAACACAAAGCAAATGAAATTAAACATACTAAAGATGTTTTGGAGTTTTCAATCCACAACTAGGAGATTAGAAGTTATAATAAACTACATCTAATCCCCTAAAGGAGAACTCTAACTTACACAAACACCTACTAACACACTCTATGTATACTTGGCCTCCATAGAGGCTTGTATTTGTTGTGTTAGGGTTGGAGGGAGTGGCTGCAGCAACAATTTGCTATGATCTGGACATTTTTGCCCTTGAAGCTTTAGGAACGCAGTGCATGAGTAATTACTTTTCTTGGGAAAGCTTTGGGGTGGTGGATTTGGAAAGCAGCTCAGTACTACTGTCTTCATGAACTTGAGCTCAACTTGCATTTTAGGATGGTTCTAATTATGCTGGGCCTTTTGTGCTGTTAGTTATAAAGCCTCTGCAATGTGAGTTGTAGGCTAGGCTTACGAGGATAACTAATATTTTGATTGAGTTCGAAGTATGAAAAATTGGGTATTTTCTCCTCCAGATGTAGCCAGATAGGAATTATTGAACAAGTTGCAAATTCCCCGTCGTAAAGGCTAAATTTGGTCCCTGAATTAAGGTTGAGCAGCTGACTATTTTTTTTTCCTTCCAAGTGTTGCTTCCCAATCCCAACCCTCTTCCTATTATGTTGGGAATCATTGAATATACAAAAAAGAGAAAATGTGACCAGTAAGAGTTTTAACTAAGGTTTCTGGATTTTGCCAGCCGAAGTGCTCTTTTCTCTTATGATTATGTGGCTTTCTGAACTGATGTTTCACATAGTAATTAATTTTGTTTAGGAATATCAAGCATGGGTTAATCGTCAAGAATCTAGATTCATTTGCCAAGATAGCAAATTGTGCAATGACCTCTTGTGCTGACTTATTTTTGTTTGCAGTTGTTTATTGAATACATGCTTTTGGCCTTTATTTAATAAAGTTTTCTTTAAAGCTTGAATTTTGCAGTTATTTCATAGCAAATATAAGGTAGACTAAGGTTTAGAGCATTTAGTCATTTTTTTTCTTGTACTCCTTTTACGCAATGAACCACAATATGTAGATTGCAGCGGAGTGTGGCTTAAGGCCAAACGCTTGCTGGAACACAGGAAGATTCTTCTAGACATCATCCGTTATATTGATGATTATCAATCTAACGAAGACATGTTCAAGGTCATAACAAACTCCATGGATGGAATATCTATAGCTCTAAGTGCAGAAGCATATGAATGTATAGTTAGTCTTGAAATTTTGTGAACATTGCAACAACCTTGTACATTGCTTTTACTTTTTATATTTCACATGGAAATAAAGCAAAGTCTTTGAATATTTTACTTTTTAAGATTTCATATGAAAATAATGCATATAATAATCTGGTATACTCATTTCATTTTTTCCTTTTGCCTTTACATTAATTGTATATCTTATTTTATTACTTTTTTTTTTTTACCTTTAAAATCTTGGGCTCGCTCGCGATTCGAAACTAGTTAGAAGTTGAAGAACGAGAGTTTCCTGATTTAGAGTTGACTTACTTAAGCGCCACAAATGACACTATATCAATTAGTGTACTTTCGTCTCAGCTAGTTCCTTGTAAAATAAAGAAATGGGTGTACATCTTAGTTTTTTTTTTTTTTTTTTGTCTTTCCTTTTTCATTGCAATTTGTTGGCCAAGGTCATACTTTCCTCTATCGGTTATGTATTATAGCAATTGCTCAAAGAATTGGTTGTTTTATTTCAGGGTAAGTCGAGAAATTGTTTTAGTTAGCATGGTTGGGACTATCAATGTGATTAGGCTGGCACAAGTTTGGCTTGCCTGGCAGATAGAATAAAGATAATAAAGGGTTCAACTTTACATTAAAGTAAGTCGTTTTGATTTTGAATATAAATATTGTAACCGATTGTATTATAAATCGAGTTTGGGATTTAATAGGGTTTAGCTTGATTGAAACCCAACTTATATATATATACACACACATGTGGATAATGGTTAAACTACTTGATTTTATGTGGATAAAAGTTAATTATTATAGTATTTTATTCACTTAATTAAACTCCGGTATCTAATTCACGAAGAAAATAATAACCTAACCTCAATCTCACTATCTATTATAGTTGTATTATTATGAGTGGTTCAATGATATAGCTAATTTAATGATTATTTATTGAAATAAGTAATATATACTATTTTATATTGTGTTGACTAAGTGTAAAAGAATAAACTTTCAACAAATAACCTATGAAAAAATTTATTTGATAATGTAAGGTTGATTTAGTTTGATTAAAGTTGGAAACTCGAATAATTTTGTAATTCGGTATGAACTACACATTTGTGAGATTGAGCTAACTCTATAAAGTCCCAAAAACCTAAATAAATTTGTAAGTCGATTCTGAATTTTACAAAACTCATCTCACAAAACTCAATTGACTATTCTAACCATGGTTTAAAAACATACAAAAGCACACTACTTAGTTGGGATGTACATCATGTTTCCGGATATCTCTTTTCTGTGATGTCTCTGGAAAAGTAGGATGACTTTGATGAATGTATGGCTTTACTGGCCACAAGAACTTTTATTACTCTGCTGCTCAGCCCTCACCCGGTTTAACAAAATTAAGTGGTGTATAGAGACCCCAAAGTTGCTGGCTTTGATCATGTTTTTAATTTATTTATTTGTATTTGGCTAGTGTTATTGTAAGAACAATTTATATCCAGTTAGAACGATTTTTCTCATTTGACAAAAATGCCTTCAATAATCAAACCTCCCAATTCTCACAGTAAATGTTTTATCACCCACAATCCTCTCTAAAAATCCCACTTCCTTTGCTTTTCCTTCCCTAGTTCATCTCCTCTGCATATCTGATTCTCCCTCTCAAAATTTAGAGTTTACTTTCTCCAATACTTTATAAGCAAATGTAAAAGTCCCTAAAGACAAACTGATGAAGAAAGTATCTACTATAATTTTTCATTCCATCTATAATAATTTCTTCATAGCATAATCGATACACACGTTGAAGTTAGTAGGCTCATTGAACTGTTCTGTTCTCGATGATTTCTATTTTTTGTAAGTCATTATCAATGAATTCACTAGATTTCAAGCAGAAATTGGATAAGTGGATACATGTCCAACAAGTGTGGGCCATGAAGTTTGGGCAGGCTTTTAAACAACATAATTGGGCAACTTGAGGGAGTGATTGTTGCCGCAAGCGGTGCCATTTTTGTAGTTCCCGACCTCCACCAGCGTTAACCAGGATTCATAGCACAGCAAAAGTACTACATATCACTATATCAGGCATGTGTTGCGAGCTATTGCTGCTGCCGCTGCCGTTACCGTGGAATAAGAACAGAAAGCTGGCTGCTAATAATGATCATTCGCTCAGGATGAAATGACTATGGACGGGGAAGTATTTGAAGTTCTTTCAGAGGTGGAAGGAGACGGCGGAGAGGGAGGAAACAAAGCCATGTTCACAGTAGCGTGTATTCGGCCAGCATGACAAAGAGAGGAGGCAGTGAATTTTTGGATTAATCTATCAGTCCCATTAGTACCTGAAATCAGGATGGCTGTGTAGGTGGTGACGGGAGTGAAGGTAATGCAAACAGCGACGACAGTTGGGATGATGGATGAGGAAGACTCAGTTTTGGGGAAAGTAAAGCAAAGAAAATGGAATTTTTAGAGAACATTGTGGGTGATAAAACATTTACCGTAAACATGCGTAGAAAAGACTATTGAAGGTATTTTTGTTCAACTGAGCAAAATTGCTATAAACTACTTTGACAATAATACCAGCCGTTTGTATTTACTTTTTGCCATAAAGGAACAAAATACTACCCCTCCATCCCGGAAAGCCACTTTTTGTGAATAGTATATATAGTTAATTGAAAATGTCTTACTTTTTCAAATCTACCCCTACTCGAGTTGCCCCCACAAGCTTAATATGTTTTGCCTATGTGAGTTTGAACATACATATGGGATCTACAAGAAATAAAGTTGTCAACAATTTGGTGGGTTAGGCAAATGGTCGCACCACACAACCAACAAGGTGTCTCTCATCTCATGTACCATTGAGAAGATTTGACATTGCGAAAGTTTCTCTAAATCTTGGACCCACGTAAAAAAGGATATAAGTTGAAACTAGGAAGGATTGAAAGATTTCGTTATCATTTATGGCAAGTGATATTTATTTTGGAAAAAATTAAAATAAAAAATATGACAATTTCAATAGAATAAAGAGAGTAATTGTTTTTGACATTGTACGTCGCTTTAAAAAACATATACTCGAAACTAGTCTATCCTAACTTTATAATAAATGAATTCATTCGTATTATTAGAAAAAAAAAAAAAAAGAATTCATTCGCATTAAATATTGTATCAAGAAGTATGAACTTGTAACTAATCTACTTAAGTAACTGTTACTATCAATATAATTTGTTTGCCAATGCAATACTGTCACGTGGCATGTACTATACTGAATCGGTGGATTCAATCTCCTCACTTAGTAGGTTTGGACTTTAAAACTAGGCCCAACAGTTTCATAAGTTCGGTAAATCCATTGTATCTCTATAAATGCAATATGATATCTCATAAATCAATACAATAAAACACACAAACCACATAATTCTCTGTCAATTACAGGATCCGACCTAGTTAATCTTTTATAGTTGTCACTGCCCTATGTATTAGAGTGTTTGCAGGAGGCAGCCCTTCCTTTCTTGTAGGCACTCTAAATGTAGGAGTAGTGATCCGAAATTGAAGCAATTTTTTTACAAAAACAAAAATACCTTCGCTCGCCGCCACAGTTTATTTAGCAATGGATGGCATTACTGCAAGAGCAATTTTGCTCATCTGGACAAATTACCTCTATACTTAAAATTTATATTTTGTACGAATATTTTCTAGCCATTGATCGCCACAGATTTTTAGCACTAAACATTGCTTAAAATTCGCGAAAGAATGTTAGAAATTTACTAATATGCCTGTCTATACAACTAATCAAAAGAATGTTAGAAATTTACTAATATGCCTGTCTATACAACTAATCACTACGTTAACAAAAAATTCATACCACACATCATAGGAAATTATTTCTTCTACAACTAATACCATCTTTGTAAAATAGGTTCCAGATAATATCATTCAGCAAAAGCCAACAATCCATTTGAAAATGAGTAATTCAAGAAAATTAGAAATGAAAATATAATATATGAAAATAGACAAAAAAAATCAAAGTTAATCCTAAAAAGTATTATACCCAATTTTTTTATGAAGTTGTTCTTTGTAATAACAAAGTTGTGGACTTGTCATATCAGTGTAAATTTAAAAGATAAAGCACAATTATAGCAGTTGGGTGGAGGAAAAGAGGGAAGGACCCAGACAACATTTTAATGGCAAGGAGCTATCGAATTTGTCAAAGATTTGTTTCTTGGACATGGTTTCGTACAAGGTTAGACATGGAATTCCATGCTGGGTTGGATGAAGTGGTGGTAAAGGAGGTTAGTGGAGAAAGAAAGATGGTCGTGCTAGTGAGAATGGCGACAGATTAGATGTCTATAAGAGCGGCAGTAAGAAGAAGTAGGTGAGGCAGTTGCAGAGAGTAAGGGTTAGAGAATATGGATGAAGCCTTGTTTTATCATTGTGGATGCTTCTGTGAAGAATACATTGAGTGTTTTAATGCTGAAAGAATGTAGGAGAGGGGAGTGGGGTAGAGAGAATATTGGAGGCCGAGAAGGAGTAGTAGAAGCAGTGGTCGGAAAGAATTAGTAACAGGGGAGTAAGAGCCGAGGCGGGTGAGAATTGAGAAGACGCAGTGGTGGGACAACTAAAAATGTTTAAAGATATTGCATTAACCTTGAAAGGGTAATTTTATCTGCATGAAAAAATTACTCTGAATAACAATTGCTTTAGCAATTACACCAGCCATTTAGCTATATCCATTTGGAATAGAAAAATACTTAGAAAAACTTGGTCTATAAATCCACCAGTAGACCTAGAAGCTGTTAGAATAGTGCTCTAAAGCTAATCTGGTTATCATGAATGTATTAGAATGTCTTTGTGTTTAAAATTATCTCATAATTTAATCCATAAAAAATATATGTTTCATTCATGTATCTCTAGTAATAGATTTATTTTGAACGAGTCTGTTGGGGGATGTTAAAGATTTATCCTCACAAGAGTTGTGAATGTGAGATATTAAATATTAAATTACATCATTCATAAATATTTATAGTTCCTAGTAGAGAGTATTCTACATTGTCTCACGGCAACACTTGGAAACTAGCATTGTGACTATCCCTTACTGTCGACATCTGAGTTGTTCAGAAGTGAGGATGATCGAGTCTCATATCATTTCACACGAGTTTTGAGAATTGACACAGTAGACGATTACTAAATTAATGCAGTGAACTAGACCGTGACTCACATTGGATCACTTGGGGGTTTCACATTCTTGTCAATGATCTAGTGATGTTGATATCGTGTGGATTGGTCCTTTAACTTATAGTTTTATGAACATCTCATGCGTGAATATATGATATTCATGGTTTATAATATTGTACTCTTTTAGGGTATTAATAAAGCACTAATTAGCAAAATATAATTGATAAGCTCATAAATGCCGTACACTTCATATGTCATTGACCTCAGTTTTTGTGTAATGTAAGTAATAATTGAGTTAATTATGAGCTTAAATGTTTTATTTTTAGTTTATGTAGGTCTTGCATGAGAAAAGAGCCAAAAAGATCAAAAAGTTGGAGAAAAATCAAAATGATGCAAAACGTACGCTGGCGAGGAACGAGTTTGGACACTGTTCGGCATTTTAATCATAACTTTCTTGTTCGTGTTCCGATTGAAGCGATTCAAGGTGTTTTGGAAAGTTAAGAGAGAGATACCACTTTCATGTTTTGATTTTTTCATATTCTATCAGCATTAAGGTCGAAATAGAGGTGGAAATTGAAACTAGTGCACTGTAACTTCCGCACATGTGCAAGTGAAAGTGTGTACATGTGTACAAGTCGAGAAAAAGGAACTTTAGCTATTGGAAATTGCGGACATGAGCAACAAATTGATGCGCATGTGCACACGACGAGTAGCTGGTGACGTAAATTACTTGTTTTGGAAGTTTTCTCCATTTGATTGGACTCCGTTTCGTGTTTTAATGTATTTTTATCATTTTAAGGCCAACAACCCTGATGTGTGCCCTATAAATACCCCATTATGATAGGAGTTAAACATGCATAGTAGTCATTAGTTAGATTAGACATTAGATTAGAAAAATCATAGGTAGGGTTTTATTCTTCTTGTTCAAGACTTCAAACACATCATCTTTTGTTTCGGTTATGCTATTGAATTTTCTTTCTTATTTAAATTAAATAAAATTTAATTTCTTATTTCAATTCCGTAGTTTTAATTTAATCTTCCTGCGTTTATTTTTCTAGTTCATTAATTTAAATTTGTTTTGGTAAATTTTATTGCTTTCTGTAGTTTTAATCAGTATTGGTAATCATTCTTAATTTCATTAATGGTTAAAATTAATTTAGTTGGGTAGAACAAAATCTTGCAATTTATTTGTCTAACTAGTGAAAGATTTGTGAATCCTAATACTTGACCAATAGGCCTCATGGGAACGATCCTTACTCACTTAATTTACAAACATATCTCGTATACTTGCGAGTGTGTATAGGTATTACTCATGATTAGGGTTATTAAGATTTAATTGTAACTTGTTTGTGAATTGAATTGCCTAATCAATATTTACCCGAACACGTTTTTGGTGCCGTTGTCGGGGACTATTCTTGGCGTAATATTAGGTTATCAAACCTTACTAGATTAGACCTTTTATTTTCTTTTAGTTATATAAGGTTGCTTTTTGATCTTTTTAATTTTTCTTTTGGATTCTTTCTTTCATATATGAACTTGGGTCTTTTTCTTGTAGTTTATGGTAAATACTCGTTCTTTCAAACAACCACTATATCCAGGTGATTGAGAGATTGAATGAACACTAACCAAAAACCACAAAAAATCACAAGCATCAAGCCAAGGAGAGAATAGAATGGAGAATCCAATGTTGGGGATTTTGAAGAAGTAGCGGGTAATCATGGCAATGGATGTAATGCTAATCCCCGACCCCTTAGAGATTTTGCCGTATCAAACTTTGAAGGGGCAAGTTCTAGCATTGCTCGAATGCCCATACAAGACGTCAACAACTTTGAGATCAAGCCAACTTTGATTCAAATGCTCCAAACCCAGCTATGTTCAGAGGTGGGCCAAACGAGGATCCCTATTCTCATTTGGTGAATTTTGAAGAAGTGAGTGATACATTTAAATACAATGGGTTACATCTCGATTGTATTCGAATGACAGCTTTTCCATTTTCATTGCGAAATCAGCACAACAACAACTTCTTCTTAAATGACTTCACCATCGAAAGAAAATGAAAAGAAATACAGTACTTGCTTAGGCGGGTGCACCACTTTTTGCTAAGCTTAGCTCTACTCCTATCTCTTATTCCCTCTTTAGATATTTGTATAAAACCCGTCTCAAGGACTGACTTTCTTTCTTTTGCTTGAATTGAGTTGCTCGTCTTTTCTTGGTATTCATGTATGTGTGTTATTGCCTATTCAATTTTTTATTCGTCTTATCCGGCGAAAGGTCTTAACTTAATAGGTAGGTGAATGAGATCGATGGACTTTCTGGCTGGGTACCTTCCCCAATTCTTTATTGTGTTTATGTTCATTTCCATTTGTTTGAGTTGTTTTATTGGAGTTGTAATCATTCCAGCAAGGTACATTCACAACATGGAATCAGCGAGCTCAAGAATATTTGGCCAAGTACTGCAAAGTTCAGCAATAACAATACATCTTTCCAACAAATCAGTAGGGAGAGCCTAAGTGAAGCATGGGAGTGCTTTAAGGAACTACTTATAAAGTGTCCAAATCATGCCATTCTACCATGTCTACAAGTACAGACATTTTACAATGGATTATTTCTAGAGAAAAGATTGATCGTCGATGCAAGCGTAGGAAACACTTTTCCTCTTAAAACTCTGAAAGAGTCACAAGACCTGCGGAAGAGGATGGCACCAACGCATTATTATCATGGCAGAATCACTTCTTTGTTTGGGAAACAACCGCAACAAAAAGTCCATCAAGTTAATGCCCAACAAGGAGATATGATTAATCTCAATGATGCCTTCTAGCTGAACAAGGCATGATGTAATAATATGATGACCAATCTAACAATGGCCCTCGGAAATTTGGGAAGGAATTCTGTGAAGTCCATAGATTCAGCACCTCAAAGGATCTTAACTTGTGACTTTTATGGAGGAAACCATCAAAATGACCTTTGTGACACACCCATACCACAATGTGAGAAAGTTCAATTAATTGCCAATCAGAATTCAAGGTCAAGGAATCTGCTTAGTTCGTATGGTAACACATATAACCTATCTTGGCGAAACCTTCTGAATTTTTCTTGAACGAATCAAAATAATATTCAAAATCCATCCTTCGAACCAAACCAACCACAATCTAATTCTTCCAATCAAGTTTCATCCTTTAGGCCATATCAACCACCGCATCAGAGGAAATTTTGAAACTTTCTGCCTCAGCTGAATAACACATGCCATGTGTACCACCAAGACAAGCTTCAAAATTCCAATTATCTTCCATATGTAAGCCATGATCAATCCACTGAGGACAATTTGAGGAGGAACTTTGAAACATCTTTCAAAACCTTTGCGGAGAGAATATGAGAATTTGCTAGCTTCTATAAGAAACATGGAATTGCAAATTTAACAATTAGCTCAACAAAATAATAAAAGACCTTTGGGACCATTGCCAAGTGACATAATTCCATATTCGAATGAGCAATGCAATGCTTTTCACTTCTGAAGTGGAATCAGAATTGAATTGTTCATTATACAAATCTAGATGTGTATAAGAGACAGTCTTGGACACATCTAGAGACAACTAAAGATAAACTTGAAGCCAAAGGTGAGGAAGAGAAGATGATAAAAAGAAATGCAATAAAGGATTCAAAGGGACAACAAATAGAGGAAATCATGAAATTGGATCTTGTAGTGAAAGTGTCATTTCCTCAATGACTCATTAATCCAAGAAAGGAGGAAAAAGAAAAACAATTCCACAAGTTCCCCGATATGCTCAAAAAATTTAATGTAAATATCCCTTTGGTTGATGTTGTCAACCAAATGCCCAATTATTCTCGGTTTATTAAGGATCTCTTGGCTAGGAAGTCATGGTGAGATGATGATGTGAAAGTTTGACTTGACGCCAAGTGTAATGCCATTGTTACAACAAAGATTACCCCCTAAACTCAAGGATCCCGATAGTTTCTCTATACTGGTGAACACCAAATCACAAAGTGCATCGATGCAACGTGTGATTTGGTGGCAAGCATGTCTCTTATACACATCTAGATGTGTATATAAGACAGGGATCACTAATGTAAAACCAACCAACATTATACTCCAATTGGCATATTTTTCCAAGATAAAACCATATGGCTTGTTGAAAGAAGTGCTTGTTCAAGAGGAAAAGTTGGTGTTTCTTGTTGATTTCTAGGTATTTGATATCGGCGAGGACGTTGAAATTCTGTTGATTCTAGGGAGGACATTTTTATCAATTGCACATGCTTTAATTGATGTTAATAAAGGGAAGTTGATTTTGTGAGTTGATAACAAATCTGTGGAAATTGATGTTTTTAATTATGATGATAATGTTCTAATAATCTAATTATAGAAAAATGTGTTAATTATTCCCTGGGTTCACTTTTTGATAGGTTTGAAGAAGAGGTATCCAAGGTGGGTCAAGGCAAGGCACTCAAAAAGGTCGTTAAAATAAATGAAGACTCCAAAATTGACTTGGTGAACAAACACCAGATGAGGAAAATGAGATGAGAAAGACACGTGGAATGATTTCACAAGAGCAGAAAGGTAAGGGTTTGAGCAAAGTGACCATGAGCAATGTTGACTTACAATCTTGATTTTGATGATGACAAATGCAATCTATCAATCTAAACTCAAGTTGTGCAGCAATTCTATTGTATCTGCTCATAACAAGGTCTTCGGAGGATGCACATCGTCTGAATAGAACAAAGTTGCTCGGATGCAACATACCGTTCGAAAGGTCAACCAGAGAGCGAGATTCTGAGGCACTTACAACGGACGCACCTGACTATCTGAAGAAAATATTATCGAATGCATCTGACTGTTTGAAGAAAGAGCAAGCTTGGTTACACAAGAACTAAACATTTTGGACACACCAGAATGTTCGAAGATCAGACTCATCAACCTACCTATTTCAGACGAAGGAACAGACGTAACCTCGGACGTCCGAACAAAAATTTCAACTTCATGATATCATTGATCGGACGCTGAATAAAAGATCTTAGACATCCGAAATCTATAACGGCTAGTTTCTCAGCATTTATTACCTAGCCATTAGGAAGTAGTTGGAAGCTAATTTATTGCATATATAACCAACCCATCTTTATTTTGTTAAATAATCTTACACATTGAATACAAGTAAGAAGAAAGGCAATTTGAGTGCAAATTAGCTCTTTAGTTATATTGTATTAGTGTGTACATAAGAGTGCTATTCAAAAACATTGAGTGTAGTGATAATCTTGTACAAAAGTAAGGTTGAGTCTAAAATCCTTGGCGCAACTAAAGAGAAGTAGTGTGAGCAAGGGTGATCCTACCTTGTGTACATTTGAGATTATTGACTCTTCGAATTTAAAGGAGAGAGCAACTTAGTGGATCACTACTCCAAGCTAGCTAGTTTGGAAGTGTTGTTTGTTTAATCTCTCTCTCTTTATTCATTCAATTAATTTTGTACTTAATTGCTTATATTTTTATCATCTTACTTGTTAGTGCAAGAGATTTTAATTATGCATTATTTGCAAATTAATTTTTAAGAAACCTAATTGACCCCTCCTCTTAGGTTGCCTTGGGACCAACAATTGGTATCGGAGCATTGGTCTCTTTATTTTGCTTAAATTACATTTGAGTAAAGATCCTTTATAGCAACCAATAATGCTTTATTCTTTGAAAGTCAATCTATCACTAGACCCCCTATATTTAATAGGGTGAACTTTATTAGTTGGAAAGATAGAATGAAAATCTTTTTGCAATCTATTGATATTGACTTATGGTATGTGGTTAATGAAGGTCCTTTCGAAGCCACCATTGTTGATGATCATACAAATAGAAAAAGAGAAAAACAAGGGATGAGCTCACTCCACAAGAGACTAAAGCAAATTTGACCTTAAATGCTAAAGCCATGAATGTGCCTATACAATGCCTTGGATGCTAACGAGTCAACTCGTGTCAAATGATGAGTTTCGGCTACGGAAATCTGGGACAAATTGAAAGAAATTTATGAAAGGGAGTGATGATGTTAGAGAACAAAAGAAATTATTACTTGTAGCCAAGTATGAGTCCTTCAGGATGGAACCTCATGAAAACATTGATAAAATGTATTGTAGATTCAATGATATCAATAAGGATCTTGAAGCCTTAGGAAAGAAATATTCTTTGGGTGAGAAGAAATATTCTTTGGGTGAGAAGAATAGAAAAATCTTGAATGCTTTCTCCAAAGAATGGGAGGCAAAGACTACTGCTATAGAGGAATCAAAGAACTTAAATTCCATGCCTATTGAGTCATTGATTAATTTTTACTTCATATGAATTGAAGCTCAAAGCTAAAGTGGTGGATGATGAAGAAGCAAGACCAAAGAGAAGCACTGCCTTGAGCAGACTTCTCAAGAAGAAGATGAAAATGGCTCCATGATCTTAGAAGATGAAGATCTTGATGAAGGTGATCTTGCACTCATCACCAAAGGATTCCTCAAACACTACATCAATAAATGGAGAATGAGAAAGGGAAGAACAATCAACTCAAATAATTTCAAAGGGAAGACCAATCTTGAAATTAAGAAGCAAAATGAAAAATACTTTGAATGTGGTCAACCCAGACACTTTGCAAATGAGTGTCCCTCCAAGAAAATGAAGGAATGAAGGAAGCCCCGCTTCAACAACTCTCAAATCACTTGGGATGATTGCAACTCCGAAGGAGAAGTTGAAGAAGAGAGGGAATCGGCACAAATGGCCTTTATGGCCATTGGTGATGATTAGAGGTAACATCCACTTATGATTCTAATGATGAAAATGATGATAATGATCTAGAAACCTTCATTTTAAAATTTCATGATAGCATAAAGGAATCATATGCTAGAAATAAGGAGTTAGTAAAAAAGCAACTAGATGCTTTATTGCATGCTAACTCTAAACATGTGAATGAAATTAATACGTTATCACAAGAAAACGCTGAGTTGAAGAAAATAATATCTATGTGAATACAAGGGATGATTTGAATGTTTTCTTGCATAGAAAAGGGAAAATATTGTTGATATGAAAAAGAATAGAAATAGGTTGATCAACAAGAACTTTGTCACTTTTAGAAGGAATGCTTATGTTTTTTAAAATCAAAATCTTCTTTATATGAAAATAAGAATATTATTTACAACTATTGCCAACAGCATGGACATGTGAAAAATAATTGCTATGTCAAGAGAAATGAAAAACTTGGAATGAATACCAAATAGATTTATAGTAATTTTACTAACTCTTATGGACCCAAGAAAATGTGGGTACCAAAAGTTATCACTTAATTTCTTGTGTAGGTAATGACCATCACCAAAAATGCCAAATGGTTCATTTCTCTGGGTACTCAAACATATGACCGGTGATGCATCTCTCTTCACCAACAATACTCATGTCCAAAAATAGTGGAAAGGTTACTTTTGGGGATAACATGAAAGCAAAATCAATTGGCATTGGTGAAGTAGGTAAAAATGGTGAGACTTTAATTAAAAATGTGCTTCTAGTTGACAATTTGAATTACAATCTCTTAAGTGTGAGCCAATTATGTAATAAAAATCTATATGTATTCTCTACCAAGCATAAATGTTTAATTCTTGATGAAAATTTTGCTGTTTTATTTAAAGGTTTTAGGCATAATGATGTTTATGTGATTTATCTTGATAACTTTGGTAGTGGCAATGTAAAATGTTTAACCACTTCTATAGATGATCCTTGGCTTGGCATAAAAAGGCTTGTCATTTCGACATGGATTTAATTGAAAATCTTGCCAAGAAAGAATAGGAAAGAGCTTTTTCCAAATTAAAGTTTTTCAAAAACAAAATTTGTGATGCATGTCAATTCGGTAAACAAATTAAAGTTTCATTCAAACCGAAAAACTGTGTATCTACTTCATAAACCTTTGGAATTACTGCATATGGAATTGTTTGGCCCAACTCGGCATGCTAGTCTCGGTGGTAGTAAATGTGCTTTTGTAATTGTTGATGACTGTTCTAGGTATATTTGTGTACTATTTCTTGTTCACAAAAATGATGCCTTTGAAAATTTTGTAAAATTGTTTTCTAAAATACAAAATTTGCTGAATTTGAAAATTGATCACTTAAGAAGTGATAATGGAGCCGAGTTTAAATTTGGAGGTTTTCCCGAATTTTGTGATGACAAGGTATTTTGCATGAATTTTTGGTTGTTAGAGTGCCTCAATAAAATGGTGTTGTATAAGAAAAAATAGAACACCTAAAGAGGCCGCTAGAACCATGATTAGTGAATGTAACCTAGTAAAATATTTTTGGGCCGAAGCTGTTAACAAGACTTGTTATGTTATGAATCGACTTCTTTTGAGGCCTATTTTAAACAAAACATCTTATGAACTCTTGTTTTGCCAAAAACCTGTTGTGAAGCTATTTCAAAATTTTTGGTTGTAAATGCTTTATTTTAAAAATCAAAGAAAATCTTGGAAAATTTGACAAGAAATAACATGATGGAATTTTCTTAGGACATTCTAGTGTCACGAAAGCATACAGAGTATACAATAGAAGAACTCTTTTAATTGAAGAAGTAGTGCATGTTACGTTTGATGAGGCTAATGATGTTATTTCCAAGAATGTTTCTGAAGATGAAGATGTAGGAGTGCAAAAGGAACTTGAAAAAATCACTATACATGAAGAACATCAAGAGACCAAGGCAAGCAATAAAGACGTTACTCATTACTTGGATGAAGAAGGAGAAAAGAACAAAACTCTCCAAAAGATCTTCCAAAAGCGTGGAGATTTGTCTCAAGTCACCCTCAAGAATTAATCATAAGTGATCCGTCCGATGGGATAAAAACTCCTTCTCATAAACCTTTGAATAATAATTGTGCCTTACTTTCTCACATTGAACCTAAACGTGTGGATGATGCCGATTTGAATGATGAATCTTGGGTTCTTGCTATGGAAGAAGAACTTTGTCAATTCGAGAAAAATAATGTGTGAACTTTAGCTGAAAGACCCTTAACTAATCTCGTGATAGGAACAAAATTAGAAATAAATTAAATTATAAAGGCGAACTTATTATAAATAAAGGTAGATTTGTTGCAAAGATATATGTTCAAGAAGAAGGAATTGATTTTGATGAAACCTTTGCACCCATTGCTCGTTTAGAATCTATTCATATGTTTCTTGCATATGCATGCTTTAATAATTTCAAATTATTTCAAATGGACAGGAGTTTTGGGTTTTTAAATGGTTTCATTGATCAAGAAGTTTTTGTGGAACAACCCCCTGGTTTTGAAAATAAAGATTTTTCAAATCATGTTTTCAAACTTTCAAAAGCTTTATATGGGTTAAAACAAGCTCCTAGAGCCTGGTATGAAAGGTTAAGTGATTTTTTGATTGAAAATGGTTTTAAAAGGGGTGTTGTTGATAATATCCTACTCTTTTCACCAAAACTAGTCTTAATGATTTGTTGGTTGTTCAAATTTACATTGATGATATTATTTTTGAAGCAACTAATGAAAGTTTGTGCAAGAAATTTTCTTGTTTGATGTAAAAGGAATTTGAAATGAGTATGATGGGAGAATTACAATTCTTCCTTGGACTTGAAGTTCACCAAACAAAAGAAGGAACCTTCATCACACAAATCAAGTACACAAAGGAGCTACTCAAGCGCTTTGGAATGGAGGATTGCAAACAAGTTGGAAGGCCAAAGTGCATCTCAATCAAGCTTGAAAAAGATGAAGAAGGTAATTTGTTGATGCAAAACACTATAGAGGTATGATAGGAAGCCTACTTTATTTAACAACTAGTAGACCGGATATTATGTGTGCTGTTTGTCTTTGTGCTAGATTTCAATCTTGTCCTAAGGAATCACATTTGATTGCTGTAAAAAGAATTTAGATACTTGAAAGTGACGTTGAATTTTGGTCTTTGTTATCTAGACTTAAATCCACTAGTTTTGACTTAATTAGTCATTCTGATGCCGACTTTGCTAGTTGTAAAATTGATAGGAAAAGTACTAGTGGTATGTGTCACTTTTTGGGAGATTGTTTCATATCCTAGTTTAGCAAGAAGCAAAATTCTATTTCTCTATCTACGGCAGAAGCTAAATATATTGCTGCCAGAAATTGTTGTGTTCAACTTCTTTGGATGAAACATACCTTAAAAGATTTTGGTGTTATTTTTGATTGTGTGCCTATAAGATACGATAATACTAGTGCAATCAATCTCACTAAAAATCATGTCTTGCACTCTAGAACCAAATACATTGATGTCAAGCACACTTTATAAGAGATCTTGCATGTAAAAAGAAAATTTGTGTTGAATTTGTATATACAAAGATCAATCGGCTAATATTTTTACTAAACCTTTGCCATTGGATTGTTTTAAATTTCTCAGAACTTGCTTGGGCATTATTGATTTCAAAATTGTATGAGTTATGCTTTCACAGGATGCAAATATGCATCCTAAGTCCTCTGTTCTCTCAGATGAAAATGATCTTCTGAACTCCTTATTTTTCCTACTTTTCACCTCAGACATTTCTATTCGTCCGAACATCTCCTCTTATTCACCAAACTCTCAGGGAAGTCATATGGATGATTACCACCGTTTGACATCCTTTCAGACGTATAGCTTAGTATTTCGGTCATCCGTTCATTGTGAACGGATGCACGATTAGACATATGTCAATCGTTCAGACATTTGAACGACTGTTCTATTCATTTAAAACTTTTCACTTTCCCCATTTCGGACATTCCAACCCACCGAACCCTAGCTCTAACGAATTAGGAGAAAAACTTAAAATTTCTTAATTTGTCCTTTTTCTTCTGAAATTCTTCAAGGAATTTTTGCTCCCAATTCTTCACCTATCTCATTTGAACTTTTTTTCACCATATTAACATTCTCATTTCTTCTATTTCCTTAAAAACCCTTTACCTTCATTATTTTCATTCACTCCAACTTCTTCTTCAAATCAAGATGGTTCGTTCACGTGGAGGATCTTCAACAGGCACCAGAGGCAAGAAATTGAAGGGAAAGGCTCCAGTAGAAGGTCAAACTTCATCAAATCCTCAACCCACTCCAAATCCCAACTTGCCTAAATTTATTGATGCCAAGGCTTCAGATAGGTACACTTCCCTGCTTAGCAAATCCATCATAGTGCAACGTCCTGTTTCTCACAGCTTATTTGATGAATTAAACTTACCTCATATCAAGTATTGCTTTGAAAAAAAAAATAATGGGGGAATTTAATTCACCTTGATTTACTCATTTATCATGATATGGTATTACAATTCACTGCTAATCTCCGCAAAGGTTCAACCGTTCAAACCTTAGTTCTCGTGTTAATCACATCAACAATGAAATTTCTTCCAATGTCATTAATATGATTTTTGAGTGTGAAGTTCTCTCTTTGATGAAATCTCATATTTCTTCTCGTTAGACAAATGGCCTACTATAGTACATACTCGTTTTGACATCGAGGAGGTTAATCAAATTTTTCATGTCAATTTTAAACAGGATTCGGAAACCAAAACAATTTTGCTTAGTCCTAAGCTCAATATCTTGTATGCCTTGGTTACTAATTTATTATTGCCTGTTGATGAACATCGTATTGAGTCAGAAAAAATGCAATTATACTTATTCTATTGTGTTTTTAAGGGAATCAAACTTGATTTTGGATACTTATTTTGTTCCTTATGGGAATTATTCCTAACTGACACTCAAAGGTACATCACTTTTGGAAATTTCTTAACTAAAGTTTTTGATCACTTTGATATCCCTTTTATTGGCAAAAAACAATATCCTCTATATTTCAATAAAGCATACATTGAACGCAAAGGTTTACGTTCTTTTAATGACCAATGGTTCACAAAGGCTGATTATGAGATTGAGAAGTCTAAAACTCATGCTTCAAGTTCAGGATATGCACTACCTCACTCCCCTCAACCTCAACCCTCATCTTCCACACAAGCTACACTGCCACATTCCCCACACATTCACTCTTCGGAACCCTCCCTTTCCCAATTATGCATACTTGTCACAAATGCCAGCAATCAAATGAGTTCGTTTCAACGCCACACACTTTGAAAGTTAAAAAGGCTGGAGACCAAGCAAACCATTCTTCAAGAAGCCTTAAATCTCAGAATGTCTGCCTCTGCTCAAGTTGAATTTGCCAACATTCAGTCCCAGTACATTCTCAAGTCTTTTTCCAACAGCAACGACAACGACATTGAAGATGTTGACCACTCAAAACCTGACCCCAATGCCCGTGAGGAGCCAATTGGTGCAACCAATCCAGAAAAAAAGGGAACAAATGCTGAAGAACATAACAATGAAGATGATGACGAATCTAGATGTTGATGCCACATTCAATTACATCATGCAATGTCGTGATCCTCAAGACCCAAGTGCACATGACAATGAGGCTACGGATGATGACTTACCTGCCAAAAAGCACAAACATGAAGAGTGCTCCAAGAAGGAGAAATGACTTAGATTCTACCCCCTAGTTTGTCCTTGCCTTCATGTGTTCATCCCTTGCTTTGTTTATTCTTGGAACCATGTATTTGAACTACATTTGATGAACTTCGTTGTATCCTCTTGACTATTTCTTCTATTCAATAGAAGCTTTTTTTGTCTCATCTTGTGGTTTACGTGAAGGGGAGCAACCTCTCAGAGGGAGCTGTTTTGTTTTGATGATGCCAAAAGGGAGAGAAATAGAGTTGATTGCCTTATGATTATGTAATTGCCTTATGACTATGTTTTTGTTTGATCATGGCTGATGGACTGTGATTGTGTAATTGCCTTATGTTTATGTTTCTGTTTGATCAAGGCTGATGGACTGTGATTATGTAATTGGCGTATGATTATGTTTTTGTTTGATCATGGCTGATGGACAATGCTTATTATATTAAGTATTTGAGCTATAATTGGTTTGCTTTGTCCTATGATTTGTTGTCATAAAAAATGGGCAGATTGTTGACTTACAATCTTGCAGCATTTTGATTATGACAAATGCAATCTAACAATCTAAACTCAAGTTGTGCAAGAATTCTACTGTATCTACTCATTATAGTGTCTTTGGACGATGCACATCGTGCGAACAGAACAGAGTTGCTCGGACGCAGAAACTCATCCGAAGAAAATCTTATTGGATACAACACACCATTTGAAAGGTCAAGTAGAGAGCAAGATTCTGAGGCACTTACAACGGACGCTCCTGATTGTTCGAAGGAAATATTATTGGACGCATCTGACAATCTGAAAGAAGAGCAAGCCTAGTCAAGAACTAAACATTTCAGACGCACTACACTGTCCGAAGATCGGACTCATCAATCTACCTGTTTCGGACGAAGGAACGAACATAACCTCGGACGTACAAACAAAAATTTCAACTCTATGATATCACTGATCGGACGTTGAATAAAAGATCTAGGGCTTCCGAAACCTATAACGGCTAGTTTCTCAGCATTTGTTACCTAGCTATTAAGAAATAATTGGAAGCTGATTTATTATGCATCTATAAATGCCAACCCATCTTTATTTCATAAAATAATCTTACACATTGAATACAAGCAAGAAGAAAGGCAATTTGATTGCAAATTAGCTCTTTAGTGATATTGTATTAGTGTGTACTTAAGATGCTATTCAAAAACATTGAGTGTAGTGATAATCTTGTACAAAAGTAAGGTTGAGTGTAAAATCCTTGGCTCAACTAAAGAGAAGTAGTGTGAGCAATGGTGATCCTACTTTGTGTACATTTGAGATTATTGACTCACCGAATTTGAAGGAGCATCTTAGTGGATCACTACTCCAAGCTAACTAGATTGGAAATGTTGTTTGTTTAATCTCTCTCTCTCTTTATTCATTCTATTAATTTTGTACTTAATTGCTTATATTTTTATCATCTTACTTGTTAGTGCAAGAGATTTTAATTGTGCATTATTTGAAAATTAATTTTTAAGAAACCTAATTCACTTCTTTCTTAGGTTGATTTGGGACCAACAAGCAAGAGAGAAGAAAAAGCGGTTCAAAGAGCAACTTGAGGCGATAATTTGTGAACTATCTTTGAAAAATGCATGGAGCTAAGGGCAAGTTCAAGTTCGACTCATAAATCAAGGTTCAAGAGTGCCAAAACGAAAAGGATGGGCCTACCATCCTTAAGTACTTGAACTGATCTCAAGTGTTGAAGTCGAGTCTAAGACTATCGAAAAGGGCACTTCTAAAGAGGCGACCCAAACTTTTATTGCTTTCTTATTGTTCTTCACATTTAGTTACTTTAATATGTTAGGTTGTGTTTTTTTTCTTTTTCTTAATTTCTTAATGGGTTTAAATTTTATTTTTTTTTTCAGTTTAGTGTTACCACTTCAAGAAAAAACCTTTTTAGCAACGGAAAGAATTCCGTTGCAATTTGCAACAATTAAATAGAAACGGATTTTGTTAAAAAGAATTTTCCTTTTTCAAATCCATTGCAACAGAAATTTCCGTCGTAAAACTAAAAAAATAAAATAACAAATATTTTCAATGCATAAGGTTCATAAATGACTATAATTTACATGCTACTTATTTAAAAACAAATATCCACACATCTTTAATTAGCAATCTATAATCCATTGCTATATTTATAAAAAATATTTTAAAAAACTGTAAATTAATCACTTAAATTAGATAACTAATAAATCCTTTCTACACTCCTTTGTCATATAGGTTTCAGTTTTGCGTAACCTCAATTACTAATTGAATTGAAAAATATATTTTGGACACTGGGCTTTGGATATATATTCCCAGCGCTTTTAATCTACGGAGGGGAGTAAAAGATTTGTATCAGTCAAAGATCCAACTCCCGTCAAGTCATCATGCCCCTTATGACTGGGCGACACACGTGCTACAATGGCTGGGAATATTGAAGGGAGCATTTGTGTAACCTGTCTCTTATACACATCTAGCTGTGTATAAGAGACAGGACCTTGTTTCGGATTGCAGGCTGCTACTTGCTTGCATGAGGCCAGAATTGCTAGTAATCGCTGATCAGCCATACGGCGGTGAATCCGTTCCCAGCCCACTAGGCGCCCTCCTTCTTCTCCTTCTTACCAAAAAATTCCCCGATCTCCTCCTCAATCGTGCCTTCAAAACACTCCCAGCCCACATTGCTGCTCCATCATAAACTAGTGCAGCCCTCATCCACCACCATCGTCCCTTTTGTCCCCACCCTTTCTTCTCCGAACTTCCACTTGATTCACACCATCGACTCAAGCCTCCACCCCTTGAAGCCGCGCAACCAACTTCGAAGTAACTCCTCAAACCAACGCCGCCACCATATGCAGGTAAAACCCTCCCATTGTTTTGTACTAATTTTATGTTTCAAACCACACCCCATTCTTCCTCTAACCCTTTTTCTTTCCCGTTTCCTCTCTCTCCCCCCTCTCATTCCAGGTCTTAGGCCACCACCTCAAGTGTCGGGCCACCAACTAAAGTCAATAACACCCCAAGTTGCCAACACCTGAAGCTGCCTTCACATCAAACTTCAAGGTACGACTTCATCCCTCTTTCTAGTTTCTATGAAATTTCCCACTCAATCAGTTCATCCCCCATACCCAAAATTCCCCCTTGCTGTGGCATTAAGATAAGTGTTGTGGCAATATTTTCTAGGCTACTATGTTAATTTTTAATTGATTTTCCATGATGTGATTTTCCATTTTGGGAACTGGATTTTCACTATATCGATCTAAAATTACTGTTAGTTAGGATTTATGAGAAATTTTAGTGATGATACAATGGAAAAACTTGGTTATTATAGAGTTTCGTATTTGAAAGATCAAGTTTTATTCATTATACTGAGAGAGGGAGAAGAGAGCCAGAGACTTGGTAGAGGAAATAATTGGATGGACAGGAGCAAAAGTGAGTGGAGGAGTAGCAGAGGTCTCATGGGCGACAGGAGATATAGGGGAAAGACGACTGAGAGAACTGTCGGGCTTAGGGATTGGGTTGACTTGAATGAGGGTAGTTCTGGTATTTTATTAAAATGTGCTATGGCATTAAGATTATTGTTGTGGCAATATCATTTTCCGTCTTCTTGCTATAAGACATATGCCACAATAGGATTAACAGATAAAATGCTTCAGTAGTGTAACCATTTCATAAGTGCAACAATGCTTCACATTTTCTAGACTACACAACCCTGTTTTGCAAATTGTTCGTCAAAAGCACTTCACGTATAACTAAACCAATTAATGCATTAACACATAAGTACTTTTTTTCTGCAGCTACATTATACAATTCTACTAGTTTGGTAGAAGCAAAATGGTTAATCTTACAAAAAAGAAAAATATTTCTCTTAAGACTTCTAAAATTCCCGGGTTCTTTTTTTTTTTTTTTCATTTTAAACTGAATAGTATCCAAGATTGCATTGTTACAGTAAATGTGGAGGTGAATTACATGAAACAGAAAAAGGAGAAAAATCTAACCTTTTGCAATAATCTTGCTGCATCTTTCAACAAATTCCTTAAAAAGCCAAAAGTTGTTCTCTTAATCTATATGCAATATGAATAGCTACCAGATTATCACTTAATCATTGACTACTACAGAAAAATTAAAGTAAAATAAAATGAAAAGAAAATTTTAAAAAAAAATCAGGATGCACTACTTAAATAGATAAATATTGACCATACTAGAAATCCTAAATAAAAAAATTCATAACCATGGATAAGATAAGTAAAGGTAAATTAATAGGTACTTTGAATGTGTTACCGAACTCATCGTACTTTACAAAGTGATAATACTAGTTCCCTGAACATTGATCCCCTATAAATACTAACTTGCCATCGATCTAATCAACTTGCAAAATCAAAAAATATGAAATGGATGATAATAATATTTGCTAACAACTAGAGTTATAGAAAATTTTGATTTTCTTCATCTTTATCCTTTTGTGGTCATCCTTGAATGTTACTATTAGGAAACACAATCTGATAAGTTAGAGAGTGAGATATTAGAAAAGGGAAGGTTTTCTTTGTTTTACTTTTATCTTTTCAAGCAAGTTAAAACCTCACTTTTTTAAGCCCCGCCTATATTTTTGGGATAATTTTTTCCTTTTTCTTGTTTGTATTTATTCTTATATTAGTTGACCTAGATTACACTATCAATCTACCCATAATTTTATGAAAAATACTTAACTTGGTCTTGGGCCTTTTCTGTAAAAGAATCCTACTTTTCATTTACATTTATAGAAGTAACAAATATAGTGCTATTTTCCTGTCAACTTTAAAATATGCCGTTAAGTACTAGGTTACTAAAAATTGATCCTATTGCATGCAAGCTAGTTCAAGTCTCCAAACATAGATGAATTGTTTTTCTTCTTCAAAATATGTTGAATACTAGCTTCATATAATTGGCTTCAAGTTGTGATAGCATCTTCCTTTCTTGCTACCCAATAAAATATAAGTACTAATTTAATTTAATGTATTAAACATGTATCTGATTCCTTGTTTCATTTCTGGTTATTGATTCACAATTTCCCTCAATTTCTCCCTTATGTTATCATACTTAATTTCTTGCTCTCATTCAGGGTGCTGAAAATCTAATAGACATTGCTGGACAAAAATCAAGTCTATATGCCTCAAAGAGATTGGCAAAGTAAGTTTGTCACCATTCTCTTTTAAGCATATTTAACATGTCAAAATCTCGTTTAGGTTAATTCGTGTATGTGGAATTAGTTGGGATATAAGTTATAAAATTTGCATAAATTTTTTGACATTTTAAATTGTTGTGTATCTTTTGGATCGACCCTTGTTGGGTCAAGATTGATTATTTTATATCCATCCTTGTCGGGTCATGGTTGAATATTTTGTATCCACCCTTGTTGGGTACTTTAAGTTGAACTTTTCTCATTTGTGAAAGTTTATTCATCTTACATTCTTATTATTAATCGACTTTTGTCCATTCTATTCATTAGTGATAGTAAAGATTACTTGAATGAACTTTCTGAATATTAAATTTCTGTGTCAACCATTGTTGGTTCACGAATGATTATGTTGATTGGTTTGAAACTAGGGAAATGGTCTAAATTTAGGAAAAACTCAAAAATTTTGCATTGGAATAGAATGGTCTTCCAAACTTCTTACCCCAATAACATAACTTTAACCTTTTCATCGAATTCCAAGCATAAAATCCAAAACCACAAAGAACAAAATAAGTTCTAAAAGTACATAATCTCAAAATAACATAAAAACCCCTAAATAGTTATATGCTTTTTTTGTGTAATGTGTTATGATTAAGGGCATATGGGTCATTTCCACATGGATCATTCTATGTACACACACACACATATAAGTAGTCTTCTTTCTCAATAAGTGATCAAGAATATATATAATATGAAATATATATATATATATATAAGAGATGGATGTATAAAACTAGTTTTGATCCAATTTATTGAATGGAAGAAACCACGAAGATGATAAAAAGCATTTCTAATTTTAATGTCAAATATTATAAACTTTTATAATTAAATTTTAACAAATAATAGCACCGATTTTTTTTTCTTCAAAATTTTCATAGCCATAAGGTAGGAATACATAAACAAATTATCTAATTGCACAAAGTAAGCAAAATGAGCTCAAACTTGGGAAGATAGAAAACAAATTTTAGTTCACATTGCATCACTAAGTAATTTAACTAAGTATAATCACTTTGAGTATTCATACTTGAACATGAAGGCCCAAAAGATTACCCAAGGTATGGGGGAAAAAAACTTGAATAGCAATATAGGAAAAAAAAAAAAATTAATGCCATCTGTAAAGGAAAAACAAACCCGCAAGAACAAGACAATTTAATGTGCCACAATGGCAATGCAAAATAACAAAAACCGAGGCCAATAATTTGAGAGACAAAAAATAATTTTTTTGCTCAACTTTTTATCAAACATATGCAGTGCCTATAATAACATGTTGATGTAGAAAACAAACATAAGACTCCTTAACAATTTTTTTTTTTCCCAAAAGACTCCTAAACTAATTGGATAACCGAAACCATACAGATTATTAAACGTTATTGAAATTTGGATCAATTCCCGACCTTGCTAAAACCAAATCAACCTAAAATTCTTAAGTAATTGAAACTAAATAAAACCCAACTACTATTGATTTAGATGACTATATAACATAACCACTTGGAGTTGTCAAGATGACATTAAGTGATAAGTGCAACAGTTTTGTTCAATTAGCAATTAATAGTTCAACAAAATCATACTATTATATTTATCTACATCTATTAGGAAAGAGATTTTGCATAACAATACATTGTAGATTACTTAAATTGTACTACTATCTTTCTAGAATTTATATTCTAGCTACCATACTGAAATAGAAATTAAGCAACTATGATTGAATATAATATGTATGAAATATTAGTTAGAGTGAAATTTGCCCAAACATACTTTTTGTTAGGATATTTTGAAGGAAATTCCACCAAAAAAAACAACTAAAATAGAGAAAAAAATACATAGGGTACTTGCGAAATTTCATCAAATACTATTTTACAGTAAACCAACAAATCTTAACAAAAATAGGGAAAAGAATATTAAAATGAAAAGAACAAAAAGACTATTGAAAATTGAGAATGATTTGAACTTTGAATTAACAACTATGCTATGAGAAAATATGAATTCATCCTTCAAATAGGGTCTTTATAGTTGATCCCAAAAACTTATTTGCATGGGCTTTCCAAATAGCTGTCCAACATTGGATAAATTTCATTTTTTTATTGAGTGAGTAAAATTCAATATTTAGACCAAAAATAAAAACATAAATCTTGCTTTCAAAAATTTCAAGATTGATCCAACAGAAACATATAATAGAAATCATTAATCTATTGGGTGAAAGAATAAGAGACTGCTGATATAAGTGTCGGCAATAGCTAAATCCATGTCCGAGTTTCTCCCTTGCATTTCTTTCAACTGTCAATATATATTTCTCTTATATTTAATAAATATTAAGAACGTAGGACATGCTTTTACTATTAACTATCATCTTCAAAAATTTGTTAAACACTATGCACCCATAATTGATACTTAAAGCTTTATCAATTTTAATTTTTTTACCAGCCTTTCAAATATTAAACAATTCAAAATTTTAAAGTCAAGAAACAATAGTTTGGGATTTTTAAATGCAACAAAGCAACAGAATTTGCTAAAATGAAACAAAAATTCTCAAGACATTGACTTACATCCATTCATGGTGGTTCAAGAAATTAACTTACAGGCATTGAAGATTGTTCTAATAAAGAAAAAAAGACTTATAAAAGAGAAAAATTCAATAAAACTTGTGGCATATTAATTCAAAGAACAAAAGAATGATGTGAATTGTGATAAAACTAAAACTATAAAGAGAATTAAAAGAAATTTACCTAATGAAAGTGAGATAATAGGAATATATTTTTTATCACTCCAAAGTCAGGTTTTTTCCTAGATTCGTTTCACCTTCACCATCACCACCCCATATTGCTACAACACCACCTTTATATATAAGCATGTTTGATTTTTTGATGGGTTGAATTTTTTTTTAATTTCAAAATAGATAAAGATGTTGATAAGTTTGTGAGTTTTTTGATCTTAAAAAGAGATTTGTTAGGAGATCAAGATTGAGTTGATAGAAAATTTCAAAAAATTAGTAGCAGTCATCATCGATAGTTTGAGAATTATGATAAAGAAGAATAGAATAGTCGAGAGATGATAAGGAAAGAGAAAATAGGAGGGCTTTAGAGAGCAAGTGTAATATATGTTCCAATTAGGTCTTACCAGATAAGAAAGAGACTGTGGGATGGATAAGCATTAAGCATCAACTTTATTATATTTTTATCTTCTTCCCCAAAATCTGTCTTCCACTAGTGATCGACCATAGAATCAGACACGGTAAATATTGGCCCCAAAAGCAACCTAAGAAGGGGGGTGAATTAGGTTGTTTCAAAAAACAAACCTTTTAATGTGCTTAATGAGAAATGCAAACTTTATGTAACAAATAAACACTTAAGCACAAATGTATATAAAAGATATTCAATAATTGAAGCTCAAAGAACAAATATAAAGATGATTAAGATAGAGAGTATCAAACCAAACTCCCAAACTTCTCAAACTTGGAGTATAATCACTAGTAGTGCCTCTTCAAAGTGTAAAGGTGAGGCAATAACCTTCTTGTACACAAAGTAGGCTCACCCTTGCACCAACTAAGTCCCTCTAGTTGAACCAAAGGATTGTACAATACAACCTCACTTTTGTACATTGTTATCCCTCCACTCTTACACTTGAAGATCACTCACTAGTCTACTCTTGCTCACACTAATTCCCTCTAGTTGAGCCAAGAGAACTACACTACTCAAACCAATACAACACACAATATTTTAGCCTATTTCTTCCCAAATAGCTCTTACAAGAGTTTGTATGAATGTAGTAGTTCTTCTCTCAACTTTTTGCATTTACAGACTTGGGGGTATTTATAGTTGCCCAAAATCTGCTTCCAACAACTTTCCAACAGCTATTTTCTGTTTATTGGAAAACTAGCCGTTGGACCTTTCGGATGGCCGATGCAGTGGGTGTGCGTTTGAACGAACTAGCCGTTGGACCTTTCGGATGGCCGCTGCTAACCTCTGCGTCCGACGCTGCGTCCGTTCTCTGAGGGTGATTCATTCGGACATCCGAGGATGCTTCCGAACCTGCGTCCGAACGAAGCAATGTCTTCTGGAAATATGATCGGACACTGTTCTTCGTCCGAGACTGCTTCAGGTTCTTTGTGTCGGATGATTAATATCGTCCGAATCTCTGTCTTTCGGATAGTCATTTGCGTCTATGGAGTCTTCTGGTTGTTTTGTTCGGACGATCATTTGCGTCCGAACCTCCCTATTTTTTTGCATACTTATTTTCAAACCATTAGTACGATTTGGTCATCATCAAAATATGATAAACATAGCTGGGGTTCAATAGTAAATATTACACACTTCATTATCTTCATTGGAAATAATTAAATGAACAGAAGTTTAAACTTTATATTAATACAAATGATTAAAATTAATGTGTGTAGCAGCTTTGTTGTGAAGTAAAAAAGTGTACAGGATATGTGACAATGTTGTCCTTCCCATCACCATCAGCTATAAAAGCCTATATATCACATGTATTTATTAATTTATGCAGTATAAGTTGCCTACATGACCAAATAAATATTAAATTATTTCAAATTCAAATCAGATTACCAAGCGACAAAAATATATCACAACTGATATGCTATATTAGCACAACACAAAGCATTAAACATTTGCATATGATTCATTAATTACTTAGTTTATTTCGAAAGGGACTAATAGATAAGAAGTTTGGAATCAAATCTTTTGACACCATGGCATATATTGAATTTATCTATCCTTATTCAGTTTGTTTTATTGATCAAGTTTTGTGATTGGTTTGACATGTTAATTTCTTTTTGGTCCAAGATTAATTCAAATGATTAATATTATTATCTTACATTCTAGAAATGTGGAAGATTATATTGCCATCCACCTTCATAATATCTTAGAGAAAGTATACATTACATTGTGTATGGAAAAGAAATGCTCAAAAAACTGGTGTAATATCTATTTTTTTTGTTAGATCAAATATAGATTTCTGCACAACTTGAAAGGCATGGTTAAGAATAGAGGTCATGACAAAATTCTAGGCTCAATATACAGGCTTATCTATCTCTGAGACATCATACTTTTGTTCTTGTACTATGAAGGAGATGTACATGGATAGCCACAAGGATTGGGCAAAATGAAAATGATGGATTTGATGCAACCTTGACAGCTATTCTATCTGATTTTAATAAAATAGGGTGACCAGCTGGTAAGAGTGAATGTCGATTTTTGACCGAACAAGAGAAGGCTATTGCAAACTTGCACGTGCTATTAAATTGTGATGAAGTCACACCATTCCAAACGTAAGAACAACATGCATTATTTGATTTAACTTGCTTGTAAATTATCTTATTAAAAAAAAATATTGAGTGTAGGATGTATGAGTAACCCGTGCGATGTTATTATCCTCAACTAATTGATAAGGAAGTTGAGAATTCAGTGGAAGATAACTTTCTAGTTTGGTTTCGCGAATATGTATGTATTAGTACAACATTCATTAAATATCTAACTGTAAATCCTAACTAATATAACATTTTACCACTATATGAATAGGTCGTAAATCCACAAAACTTGGTGCGAAATCAGTATTCGCATGACCTATTGTGGGGCACTAGCAGAGAGGTTCAAAGATGGGCGAAATTCTTTGTCAATGGGTACATATTCCATACTAGTGAATGGGCAAAGGGTAGGAAGACCATTAACAGCGGAGTATTTGTTAAAAGTGAGAGGTCTAGTGAATTTTATGGTATCTTTAAAGAAGTGGTCAAATTACAATATCCAAATCCAAAAAAGGTTGTGATATTTAACTGTGATTGGTTTGATTCTGTGAGTAATCGAGGTATTAGGGTGCACAACCAATATGGAATTGTTGAAATTAGGAGAAATGGGAGATATCCAAAATTCAACCCATTTATACTTGCATAATATGCAGTTCAAGCCTATTATCTTGCTTATCTTGGTAGAATGAGGGACAAAGTGGATTGGTGGGTAGTCATAAAGTCAAGGCCAAGGAGTAGAATTGACAAGGAGCATAATGTAGAGAATATCAACTAGAATTCGTATCAGGATCAACGTGTTCTAAATGTTATCACAGGTTTAGATAATAATCCCATTGGTCTTCTAGTATACAGTGATGGGGTATATGAAGAAATTGATATGCAAATTGAAATTCCTTTAGCAGTTGAAGAAGTTGAGGAGGAAGAAAATAAGGATGACGATGAGGAGGAAGAAGAAGAAGATGAGGACGAAGAAGATAAAGATGAAGAGAAAGAAGAAGAAATTGTCCAGTTTGAGGAAGAAGAAGATGATGTACACCAGGATGATAAAGACAGACGAAGTAACTTCTTTTCCTTTTAATATGAATTTTTAATTTACCGTAAATTTAGAGGATTTGCACTTGGAACTATTAATTTTAGTGTAAAGATGATGGGTCATTTCTTTCTCTTTTTTTTGGTTTTTGGAACAGTTACTTTGTTTTTTTTTTAAATTAAAATTTATAGTATTTAACAATCCGGATCGGTGTTACATTTGAATCATTTGATTATTTGCAGTAAGTGATTTTTTAGTCTTTTGATATTTCTATTTTTAATTTTTTTGTGATCATTATATTGATAGATCACATTCTTTTGTTATTTTTTTTATGTAGTCTGCTACTTCCTAGTAACTATTTTGTATATTGGAGCATTGAACTAGAATAAGGAATTTTAATGGATTTGAGTTGTTCTTTTGCTTTCTGTGAAATCTTGACTTTAGATGCATATAAAAGTTTAGAGCATGTAAATAAAATTCCTGGTAATGTTAATTCCTCATGCTGGTATAGAATGTTGATGTTATTGAAAATGCTATTTACTTTGTAATGGAACTTAGAATAAAGGTGGGCCAGCCAAAGCAGAATTGCTACTTGGTGATTGAGTGGGGTATTTTGTATAAATATTTCCATACAAGTCTTTTTAACTTGGTCTTTGGTGGTTTGTAGTTTTGATTTATGAGATTATTGTAAATTTATCTTTTCACGAGCCTCTTTAGTAGGACATGCAACTAGATTGAATTGGGAAGTTAAATCTAGGTTAAGGTTTGAATACATAATGTGAACTTATTCTTATTAGTTGGTTAATTCACTCAGTTAACTACCGATATATATATATATATATATAGGCATCTCCGCACCTTGCCTGTGGGTTAATAACTAGTATAGTAGAAGTGTACTAAAACAGAGTACACTTCCATTTCTTGTCTTTTTTTTAAAAAAAATTTAACATGAATTTCTTTTATTACTATACCTTGTTGTTTTATAATTTTGCAGATGATCGATAAAAGGAATAAAAAAAGCAAGGTTGGGACGAGCAAAAAGAAGACGACCCCTACTCCATCATTCATGCCTCCTGTAAACACCACAATACCACCACCTATTCCATTCCATCATGTATATCTATGTCACCACCTATATTCATGCCACCGCCTATATCCATGCCACTACCTACATCTGTTCCACCACCTATATCCATGCCACCTTCTATATCTATTCCCTTACCTATATCCATTTCCTCACGTATATCCATGCCACCACCTATATCCCAGTCTGTGACCATATCTTATCACTAACGTCCGTCCATCTATGTCATTTATGCTTACTCATGGAGCTCAACAAGTACCAATAACTATTTTTTCCAACCCTTCACTAATACTACCCAATACCAACAAATTATGTCACCTTCTTCACAACCATTAGGATCATCAACTTCTTCTACTAATGGTTCTCAATGTGGTACTCAAATTGGGAGCTCCATTTCTAAGACATTTTCCAAGGGGAAAAGAGTTATGAACTTACAACTTCCTTATGATATTACTTATGTACTACGGATATAAATTTTAGTATGACTTTATTTTATTTTATTTTTTTTGTGTTTTATATTTACGTGTATTGAAAAACAGAAGGAGTGTGCCAGAAAAATTAGTTCCATCATTAAATCTCGTTATAATGGTGCTCATCTTTCATGGAAAAAGGTGCCACGAGAAGTAAGAGACTTATGGTTTAGAGAGTTTGGGGTGAGTTATAAATTCTTAAAGTTATTATATATTTTCAAGTATTAAATGCGCTTTCTTTTACCTTAATATGCTAACTGATACTATTTTTTTTGGTGCTACAAATTAGAAGACTCATTGTTGGGTTCTGGAGAAGGAACATGAAATTCGCACGATGTTTGAGTATCGTGGCTCTAAACAGTTAAAGAATTTGATGGCAAAAGTTAGAAAGAAAAAGAAGAAGCCTCATTGGATTGGGGAGTCTTATTGGATTGACTTACATAAGTAGTGGGATGACAAGGATTATAAGCAAATGTGCAAGACAAATCAAAAGAACCGTGAATCTAATTGCAATGGACAAGGAAAACCAATTCACTTTGGTGAAAGCATCACTTATTTGACCCATCATGATAAAATTGTAATTATATTTCTCATGTTATTATTTTACCTTTAATTTAATTTCATTTATATGTCTCATATATTTTTTCTTTTACACATAGGCAAAAGATCTTGGTGTAGCTCGAACTTTTCTACATACGCATTCAAAGATGATTGATACAATATATGATGGGTTTAGAGATGAACGTGCACATGATTTTCATGTAAGTATTACATATTAAAGTAGAACATATTCTTGAGTAATATAAGAGATATAATTACATGTACATATTTTAATGTAAATTGGTGGTTTAACTGATTGTTGATATAATCTTGGAATATGACTTCCCTTTTATGTAGTTTGAAAATATGACTTCCATTAGACTGCTTTTACAATGTTGGTATATAACTAATTAAAATCTCAAAATTTTACACTTAAAAAATATATTTACTCCAAGAATAAATATAACTATTTTGCGATTGATGGGACAAATTTACTACAAAGTGGAATGCTATACTATCTATTTATAATAGTTCACAAATTGAGGGATAGACATCATTACAGCCGTCCTCTAAATTGGATGATTGGATAAAAGAAGTTGGTGGGCCAAAAAAAGGACGAGTTTATGGACTACCAAGAAAATCCAACTTGGTTAGAAGCAGCTCTAGCTCCACATCAGGGGTCAATTGGGAGAGAAAATGTGTATTGGAGGACCAATTGCACGTAAACCAGACCCTCAAGAAAACAACTGAGCAGCTTTAGAAATATTGCAGCAAAAATTAATTGAAAATGAACAAATCAAGGCTAGACAAGATACAATGAAGAGAAACTAGTGTAATCATCTCTTAGTCCAATCACTGTAGACACTCAGTTTGGCTTAGCTTCAGGCTCTGGCTTGCCACCATTTGGTCCACCAACAAGATTTGATACTTCACATCACAAAAATAATGAAGAGAGTGAGAATGTTGCATCTAAAGATGACAATGAAAGTAGTGAGAATGATGAGTGACAGTTCTAGATTTTAATCTTTAGTGGTGCTTTGTTCTTTTTTAGATATATGTTGTTGAATTATGATACGTGTAATTTGTAATTGAATTAATTATTGATATTTTTGTTTGATTGGGACGTGATAATTTGAAATGATAATTTATCGGTAGTTTTGATTGGTATTTGTTGTTTCAAATGACAATTTGGTTGTTGGCAGGTTTTAAATGACAAATTCTAAATTATTTAGGGCGACTTATTTAATTTTTTATTTTGAGATTTGCAATCGATTTTCCGTTGCCAATTTAAAATGGATTACTTTTGGTTGGCAATTAGTAACGGATTTTCTCGTTGCTAATTGGCAATTAGCAACGGAATTACCTATTGCTGAATTAGCAATGGAATTCGTCATTGCTAAATTGCAACGGAAAAATTCCTTTGCAATTTACAACGAAAAATTCTAGTGCACTGCAAATTAGCAATGGCTATCTCTCTTACTAATTTAGCAACTGAAAATTTTGTTGCTAAATTGCAACAGTAAATTTCGTTGCTAAAATTTCCATTGCTAAATCCGTTGCAACTTGTTAGCGATGAGGTATTTGGCAACGGATTTTTTCTGTTGCTAATCTCATTAGCATCGGATTTTTTAGAAAAACCCATTGCTATTTCTGTTGCTAAAAATCTTTTTTCTAGAAAAATCCGCTGCTATTTCTGTTGCTAAAAATCTTTTTTCTAGTAGTGTACTAATACTCGTGTGTCAACTCGTTTCATGGATATTTATGTCAAGATACACTACACCAACCGTTCTATATTGCCAGAGAAGCTTTCCCTTTCTCCACTTTATGCTTTTATTTCTGTAACATTAGATACAATGTTTATTTCTAAGTGTGGAGAGGGGAGTTATCTGGATTTATATGTGCTTGGTGTAGTTAGGTCAATTTTTCCTTCAATATTTTATCTTTTCTTTTGATCTGGCAGCTTTTTAAGATTTTTGAAAATTTTTTGTGCGAATTAGCTAAAAATTTTTGAAAATTTTGCAATCGTTTAGCATGTCTCATTGATTTCTATGTGATAAATTTTGAGCTGTACTATCATTAGGAGATAGATGGTAATAATTTTCTTGCATGAATTCTAAGAATTTTGAGCACTAATAGTCATAAATTATTTTTATTTCAAACAATTAGAGATAATTATGTAAACTCATTTATATTGCATTCCAGAACTTGTTTTATTAAATCTTGGAAGCGAAATTTATAGATGCAATTTGGTTCAATTTAAAGATGAGGATAGAGCATTTCTTTGGACATTTGAGCTTTTCAAGCCAACCCATGTTGAGCTTTACAAGCCAACCCTTATTCAATTTTATCCCTAGTGCCCTATTTTTGCCTTAATGTGTAATGAATGAAGAAAAAAACCATTTGCGTTCTTTCATTAAAACTCGTTTTACCTACCTTAATAAGCCTAATAAATTCTTTAATTTCTCTATCCCAAAATGTCACTTAATAGTTTTGATGCACACAATTAATTGTTACGGGGATAAAAGTGTGAAAGGTAGTTGAATGAGGGTAGAATTTATACTAAATGAGTGGTGTACATTAATGGGGCATGGGGTACTGGGTAAAATTGAGAAGAAAATCTTTGACAAGTGCATGTAGTGCCTATCACTAGTATTGCCTTGTTGTGATACAGATAATGCCTATCACTGGTACCTGTATTTGCTGGTAATGCCTATCACTGTCTACATTAGTGTGTTTGCGGGTAGTGCCTATTACTGGTACGTATATTGGGAGCGAACATTAAAAAAAATTGATAAATAAATGTCTGAGGAAAAGGTTGGCATGTTGGGTTGAAATGGAAGAAGAAATATTTCTTTTCTTTTTTGTTTGCTATATGAAAATTTTATAAGTATTTGTGATGTGTGGGGTTATTTCTGTGAAGTATTGGTATTTAATGTGTTGGAGAAGAAGTTTTATTTTGATGTGTGACTAGCGTTAATTTAAGGCTCTTTCTTTATCTTGTGATATCCTTCTCCCTTCCTTGAATAGCCAATACATTAGCCTATCGTTACAAAATAAAAAGTCCTACCTAATTTAAATTAAGTTGGTTGTCTATATTGGCGGAGAAGTGTAAGAAAGTGAACAATGGGGTTTTCAGAAAAATTGTAGGAGTTTGCATGATTGAATCCGAGTGTCGTAAAAATTGAGCTTTTATTAAATGACTATATTCACACACACACATCAGATTTCATGTGTAGGATTTTATTAGTCGGCATTTGAACTTTTGAATTTATAGATGACCTCTTATGATAACATGGTTCTTGATTGTTCATGCGGAAAATTGTTGAGATGTGTTGGGTGCATTTGCTATGAGCCTATTTTGTTCAAGTACGATCAAAAGTTAAGTGTAGGGTATTTGATAAGCTCATAATGTCGTACATTTCATGTGTCATTTACCTCAGTTTTCGTGTAATGTGAGCAATAATTGATTAATCATGAGATTAAATGTTTTATTTTTAGTTTATGTAGGCCTTGCATGAAAAAGGAGCCAAAAAGATCAAAAAGTTGGAGGAAAATCAAAAGGATGCAAACGTACATCGGCGAGGAGCGAATTTGGACGTTGTTTGGCATTTTAATCATAACTTTTGTGTCTGAGCTCCAATTGAAGTGATTCTAGGTGTTTTGGAAAGCTAAGAGAGATAACTACAACTTTCATGTTCGAGTTTTCCAAATTCCTTCAGAATCAAGGTCAAATTGAGGTGAAATTTGAAATATAATGGTCCATCGTAACATGCGCACAAGCTCAAGTCGAGAAAAAATAACTTTAGCTATAGGAAATTGTGCACATGCACAAGAAATTGATGTGCATGTGCACATGATGAGCAACTGGTGACATAAATTACTTGTTTTGGAAGTTTTCTTCATGCGATTAGACTTTGTTTCGGGTTTTAGCACATTTTTATCATCTTAGGAGTCTTAAACCCTAATGTATCCTCTATAAATACCCCATTATGAGGGGAGTTGAACATGCGTAGTAGTCATTAGTTAGATTGGACATTAGATTACAAAAATCATAGCTAGGGTTTTATTCTTCTTGTTCAAGACTTTAAGCACATCAACTTTTGTTCTAGCTATGCTATTGAGTTTTCTTTCTTATTTAAATTCAATTTAATTTCAGTTCTTATTTCAATTCTGTAGTTTTAATTTAATCTTCCTACATTTATTTTTCTAGTTCATTAACTTAAATTTGCTTCAGTAAATTTTATTGCTTTCTCTAGTTTTATAATTAGTTTTGGTAATCGTTCTTAATTTCTTAGTGGCTAAAATTGATTTATTTAGGACGAACAAAATCTTGCATTGATTTGTCTAACTAGTGAAAGATTTGTGAACCCCAGTACTTGACCAATAGTCCTCGTGGGAACAATCCTTGCTCACCCTATCTACAAACATACCTTTTATCATTTCGAGCATGTGTAGTTATTGATTAGGGCTCTTAAGGCTTAACTATAACTTGTTTGGGAATTGAATTGTTCAATCAATATTTACCTGAACAATAATTCAAACATGGGAGGCTGCATATCATGTAAGAATATATTACTCTGAATGAAATATAAAAAGTGTATCAATGAAATGATAACAGTGAATCTTAGCAAGGAAATCCTGGGCTAAGGTAGTTACTGCATAAAGAAAAGAGTTTCTTAATTAAGTATACGTGCCAAGATAAACACAAGTTGTATAAGAGATTGTAGATTGACTTAACAAGGAAACTGTGCCCATGATCTGGATTAAGGGATACCAAACAGGAAGGATTCTACCACATGGTAATCATGATATAAAGGTTTATGATTAATTGTTCTCATTCATATACTATTGATAGCCACATATATTGCTAGTGTCATGTGTGGATTTTAGGGGGGCAATTTGAGAGTCAAGATTTGATATCTCCTAAAAGATGCATTTAGAGTTTTGATGTTAGTTATGAGATAATGGACAAAATCATTGGTAGAGTTGGTTATTATAAATTTATATGACAATTAACTTGATTTCATTAGTGTCAATAATCTAGTTGGTCGCACACACAAGGCATGATGATCAATTAACTTCAAGCAAATAATAAAAGTGTTAGAGTTGCACATATAGAGATGATTTAATTTGAGGATTGATTTAAAATAATTTAAAATTAATAATACACACAAAATATTTTGTATACGAATTATTGAACTTTCTTGAGTTATCGTATTTAATCTGAGTAAAGACTTGGGTTTAAAATATGATTAAGTGGAAGATAAATAAATTTAACATATGTTGGCTGGTCTAATTAATTTTAGAAAGTTCATAATTAATTTTGAATAACCTGAAGAAATGGAATTAATCTGGGGAGAAAAAATAGGATTTTTGGTTCAACCAATTAAACTGGGTTCTACTAAACCCTAATTTCATTTCAGGGGTCTAAAAATACTCACTTGAGCTCCCTAATTCAGTTTGGCATCCTCTTTAACCTAAAAGGATTTGAAAAATTTTTCTCCCCTCTTCCCTTCAAATCATCTCTCTACTTTCTTAGTGCTTCTATGATTTGGGTTGCTGGCCAAAAAGTGAATTATGTCACTTGCTAGTTTATTTATTTGAGATCTTTGCTAGCTTGAGGTATTAACAACTATGCAAGAGGAGGAGTTGGTAAATCAATTACTTGTATGGACTGCTAGAGACGTTGTACGTTATGTGTTGTTCTTCTTCAAATCAAAACTTCAGTTTGCTACAAAAATTTGATTTTTAAGGTAAAAATCTCTTCTTTACCCTTGAGTCAAATTCTTCCTAACATTAAAATTTCGTAGATGGATCCATAGATGAGGGGTTTTAGATCATTTATGTTATTGTTTTTATTTCGTTTAAATTTTTTCATATCCGTTTACTATAGTAACATTATCCTTCAATTGGTATCAGAGCCATGATTAGAAATTGATTGTTAGATTGTTTTGATGCAATTTTTGTTGGTTTAAATTTCTTTGATCCAAATAATCTAGTAATCACTTTCTTCATTTTTTTCGAGATGTTGTGATTAACTAAAATATAAAAAGATAAAAACAAAATGGTAAACAGCATCTATGATTTTTTGGGCAAACTAGGGTTTGATCGAAACCCTAGCTTCAGCCAACCAAGGGATGTGTTCAACTCTTGGGCTTCAGCCTTGGGGTGTGGTGTAGCCCTAGGAATGGTTTAAAATAGAAAATAAAAAAAGTGGAAACCTCTAAAGGAGGAAAAAACCAGTAAAACTAGGGTTTCAATCCTAGGTTGTTTCAACAACCTTCTCCTCATTGTGACTTATACACATCTATACCCTAGAAACTGGCATCTTATACAGCCCATTAGAACCCTTCTAGGGTTTGTATGGTTTCTGGATTGAGCCTCAACAGACTGCTAGGCATTCCAGATTTTACGTGTTTCGAGTTTGAACCGTTTTATCGATTCTACAGAAAAATCATATTTTTAATTTTAATTTGCTATGATTTTTGAATTGACATATTTAAAAGATGGTTTTATCATGTTAATGTAACAGAGATAATTATTTAATTAATTATATTATATTTAATCCAAAATTTTAGATTTTGGGTCTAAAGAAGGCTTCCAATTGAATCTTTTAATCTTTACATAATTGTTATATTTTAGTTCTTGCCAATGATCTTTAATAGGTCTTAGGAGACTATTTAATGTTTCTTTATGGTTTGATTTAATGTTTTTTTTGGGTTGTAAAAATTTTATAATGGTCTTGCTTGCCTTTTAGTATATTAGGTGCTGTAATTCCCCTAGTATGAGAAAGTATTTGTATCCCTTACAATATTTTTTTTGTATACTTTGACACTACAATGAAGCACTATAAGATCAAGAGGTGGGAGTACACTATAATGAATCCAATTCTGTTGGAGTGGACCTCAAGCCCAATGTGGAACTTAGAAGAGTTCAAGACTCCAGTGAGAACAATAGCCCAAATTTTTTGGGCCATTGTGATTGTTTATTAAATTGAGAATCGATCCAATTAGTGGTTCAAGTTGGATCTCTAGTGACCCATTAGCATCATTGTATTTTATATGCATATGTGATATGTGTATGATTTTAATTATGAGATGATTAAAATAATTGCATATACAAAGAGAAACCTAACTAATAATGTAAATCTTCCAAATGTTAAAATATTGGATTGTAATGTTAGAAAATTTCTATCGTAGCTCTCCACATTGGTGGGCCCATAAAGCTCATAAGGTATGAGATGTCAATGTCTCGAGAATATATAATTATCCAAGAAACTACTAAGTAAGGGTAATTACATTCAAATCTCGTCACATTTAAGATGGTGGGTTTGTTTTTCCTTAACTAATGAAATGAACCAAGAAACTATTATGTGAGGTTTCAAATCATTAGGAGCTAAATGAATAGATACACATTTGGGATATATTAAGAGTTATTCTTTCATTAAACTTAATAAATAAAGAAACTATTATATAAGGTTGATCAACTTTAATGCGCCATCAATTTATTCACTAGAAATGCTTCTAACGAGCATTTTCGTTTTTCATTTGGAAGTGAAAAATCCGATACATTTAGTAAATGGAACTATTTAATTTATAAACTAAAATCAAATAGAGGGATAAGTTAAACTAACTAATAATCTCATTTATATTAATGTTCGTGGGTCTTATTGCACATTAATCCTTATTTTCTGCATTCTTGATACCCATTATCTTGTAGGCAATAATTACAATGATTGGCTTCGTAATTCAAGAATTGTCTCAACATAGAGAGAATTTCTTATGTTTTGAGTCAGTTATCTCCGAGAGTAACTCCAAAAAGATAAGAAAAATAAAGGAGTTTCGGTCTCTTATGTCCTGTCTATAAGGGAAAGTGCTTTCTACTCTAATAATTATGGAAGGTCATTGGACGAAGAGATTTGTGGAGTACCTAAATACCTTGAAGGGCAAGGTGAATGATGATATGCACAATTTATCAATTGTTGATACCAGCCATGTAATTGATTCTAATACTACTTCTTAGGTTTTAGGTTATGTAGCAAGTTCACATGTTTGTTCATGCTTCTAGAATCTTATTAGAAGTATGAGGCTATCAAAGGGGAAAAAGGTCTTTGAGTTAGAAATGGGCCAAATGTTGTTGTCGTAGATAAAGGAACTATGAGGATCATTCTTCTTTCATCTCACGTTTTGTTTTTAAAGAACATTATTTTAGTACCTTCAAATTTTAGAAATATTATTTCTTTACCATACTTGGTGAAAGACAATTATGAATTCTCTTTCAAGAACAATGTCTGCTATGTTTCTTTTGAAATAAATTAGTCAATATTGATTTATTATTTCATGATTTTTATTATCTAAATTTGCTCGAAAGTTGATGAGCTTAATCAATATGTCATTAGGAATGACAACTCTAAGAAAAGAACTAGAGAAATTATTAACTCTAAAAATCTATGGTACTTAAGATTAGGTCATATTAGGAAATCTTGACTAGACAAGATGGTAAAAGAGGGCTATTAAGTTCTTCTAGTTAAAAGCCATTATCACCTTGTGAATTTTTCATCCTCGATAAAATGTCCAAGTCACTTTTTGTTGGACAAAATGAAAGAGCCAGTGATCTTTTTAGCTCTCATAAACATAGATATATGTGGACCACTCAGTGTGACTGCATGTGGTGGTTATAGTTACTTCGTAACTTTTTGTTATGATTATTCTAGGTATGGTTACATGTACATATTAGAGTACAAGTCCGAAGCTTCTAAAAAGTTCAAAGAGTTCAAGGCCGAAGTAGAGAATTAACTTGGTAAAAGTATGAAAGCCTTACAATCAGTTCAAGAAGGCGAATACTTGAGTGATGAGTTGATGAGTTCCAAGTATCAAGTCTAATGGAATAATTTCATAATTAACTCCACCACAACATCACATCTTTCTTTGTCTTGGAAAGCAAAGACAAACTGTTGGAACTACTTTCGGGCATTCTGCAATGGTATTTCTGAGATGACAAATAGAACATTAATGGACATGGTCCAGTTCATGGTCAATAATACAAACTTACCAAAATCCTTTTTATATTACGCACTCCTTACTATCACCTATATTTTAAATAGGGTGCATTCTAAATCTGCCCTACAACTCCATATGAGATGTGGAAAGGCTAGCAACTAATCTTTAATCTCATTAAGATCTGGGATGCACGACTTTTCTTAGAAAGTTTATGATAGAAAAATTAGGAATTGGGTCCGTTAAGGGATGATTTGTTGGATATCCTAAAGATAGTTTAGGAGTCAGTTTTATAGTCTAGATGAACAAATGGTTTTCATTAGCCATAATGTCCTGTTTCTTGAAGAAGAATTTAGTAGAGAAGGAGGTTCAGGAAAAACATTGTAAAACTAGAGGAAACTTCTCCTCAACAAATTGACACGAACACAGTGGAAGAAAATTTAGATGAATTACCAGCTCCAGTTGTAGCACAAACTCATCGTAGATCTATTAGAATATCTCATCCACCAGAAAGATATGGCTTACTCCTAGAAAAAGAACAAGAATTTTTTGCTCAAGAATATAGTGATCATAAAGATGATCCAAATACATATGAAGAGACAATGTCTAACATGGATTCTGGCAAGTGGCCAGAAGTAATAAAATCTAAAATGGATTCAATGCATTCCAACTATTTCTAGAATCTAGTAGACCTTCTCAAAGGAATAGTTTCAATAGGGAACAAATAGATTTTCCAGAGAAAGATTAGGCTGGTTAGTAAGGTAGAGACCTATAAAGCTAGGCTTATAGCTAAAGGGTATCGTCAAGTCCATGGAATACGTTGGCCCCAAAGCAACCTAAGAGAGGGGTTAATTAGGTTTCTTGAAAATTACTTGGCAAAATAATCTTACCAATAAAATCTTTTGAACTATCAAATGGATAAATAGATATAAAGACAATAAAGCCTATGGAATAAAAAAAAAAGGTAAAGAGAGAAATTAAACAAGCAACACTTCCAAGCTACCAAGCTCGAAGTGTTAATCAACTTGAATGCTTCACAAAATTGGTGAGTCAATAATCTTCTAATGTACACAAAGTAGGACAATCCTTGCTCACACTAATTCACTTTAGTTGAGCCAAGGATTTTACTCTTAACCTCACTTTAGTACAAGATTATCACTTCACTCAACATTTATGAATTGCACTTCAATGTACACACTAATACAATATTGCTCAATTGCTAGTTTGCACTCAAATTGCTTTTCTACTAGCATGTATTCAATGTGTAAGATGTTTTTACAAAAACAATAGAGCAGGTATTTATAGGAGCAATAAATTTTGGTTGTAACTACTTCCCAACGGCTCAATAATAATGCACAAAAACTAGCCGTTAAGGGTTTCGGATGTCCAATCTTAATGTATTAGTTTTGCGTCTGAACAAACGCCCGATCTTAGAACAGAGTTTGTGATGAATGCCATTCGGACGACAGAGCATGCATCTGTTCCATCATCCGAACTAGGTTTCGGACGGTCTTGTTCTTCCGAAATAGACTTTGTTCGAACAGTTGTATGCGTCTGTTGTAAAGCTTAGGAGATTTGATTCTACCTCATCTATCAGAAGGAAATATGCGTCCGAGGGATATTTCCCCAAACACGCTTGTACGTCTATTGTAGGTACTTGAAAAGGTTTCCTTTCAGCCTATCCGTTCAGACAGTGAACTGTGTCCGTGGGAGTCTGTATCGAATATTCATGTTCGTCCAAAAGATGTAATACAGTTCGAACGGTGTATTGTGATAACTCTAGTAAACTAGAGTTATTTTTCTCTAAATTATAGCATTTTGATTGTTTTAATTCCGAAATTGGATAAGTAATTAAGGATTTTAGTTAATTTCTTTCACATGTATTGTATTTTTCATTTTTGACTATTAATTATGATAAGTTTTGTTAAATTTTTAGTTTAATTAAGTGCTTAATGGTGTTAATATTGAGGAGGTTAAAAATTAAAGGTTAGAAGCTGGAAGAAACAAAGCTAGAGGGACCAGATTGCAAAGTGGATGAAATGGAAAATGCTGGAAGGAGAGTCGAGATCGCCGTCTCGACTGTTCCAAACCGCGATCTCGACTCGGGAATTGGTTTTACTATTTTAGAGTTGAGATCGCGGTCTAAATTGTTCTAAACCGCGATCTCAACTCACTGAGTGCTAAGTTGTAAGGGCAATTTTGTAAACTTCTAGCCAAAAAACCCCTAAATTTGCCTTGTGTAATGCTACACTGTTTAAGCTAAATAGAATTAGTAAGTAGAGAGTAGTAGATAGTCTCAGTTAGTTTTTAGATAGACTATGATAGCTAGAACTACAAGTTTACTTTTTCAACTAGAAATTTCTCTTTACTTTCATCTTAGATCTTCTTTTAATTTCTTGTCAAGTTCAAAGCAGAATTTTGATTAGATAATTATAGTGGGTTAATCGCAAGCTTCGCGTAGATATAATTTTTATTTTCTTTCTTGTCCAATTTAGTCAAATTTTCTTTACTTTCAAATTACGATTTCTTAGGAAAATTTAGGGTTCTTGTTAATTTCTTGCTTTCTATTTAAGAATTCTCAATTTCTAGCTTTAATTTCTAGTTAATTCTTAGTGGGCTTTCTTAATTTTAATCAAAAATCCAAAAATATTTAATTTTCTAGTTTAACTCTTTCCAATTCATAGTTTAGAAGTGAATGCTTTTAATATTCAAAGTTTCTCATTTGTAGTCTTTTTAGTTGGGTGATTTACTTGTTTTAAATTTTAGTCTTAATTTGATTAAATTAGGTTAGAATTAAAATTATAGTTTTCATTAGAATAGTTCAATCATCTACCAATTGATTTTGCATAACTACACAAGCACCCTTAAATCTTGGTAATTGCAATCGACAATCCTCGTGGGAACGATCCCTACTTGTCCCTTTACTACTAGTTGACAACCGTACACTTGCGGGATGCCATCTAGTTAGTTGTAGGATTTAGGTGTTTCATTGATTTATAGCTAGGTGTGTTAAAAGGCATCATACTACGTTCGAAAACCCTATTTCTAGCAGAAAAGATAGTAGACCTGCACAGCTTGAATTCAGAGTTTAGTGCATATGTCCTCATCAAAATAAGGTTTGGGAAACATCAATCTCCCCTTTTTTTATGATCAAACTCTAAATAAACGAATACAACCAATAATCAACGGATATGAACATATTCAATAGTCAACAGATTATGCATTTTCAACAATCAACAGATATGATTATTTCGAAACCATATTTCTATTCCCCCTTTTGACATCATCAAAATAGACAAGTAAGCTCCCCCTGAGAAGGTGCACAGTTAAAAAAATCAAAATAAACCAACAATCACATACCAAAATAGAAAAGTAAATCAATATATGAACACGAATATCAACACCAATATGTCATTTATGTCATTGCACACTAGATGACAATAACAACAACTGTCATCCAAAATACAGACTAGAGGTCCTAAGAAGAGCAGAAAGTCTAAGTTGAGTCATTTTTCTTCTTGGAACGCCTTTCGAGCTTGCATTTCTTGGTAGGTGCATTGTCATCAGTAGCTTCACTATCATCGTCTCTTGTGTCACAGCGCTGCATGATATAATTGAATATGTCATCAACGTCCTCGTCATCGCCCTCATCAGCAGCACCTTGAGCGGTGGGGTCTTCACGACCACTCTCCTCTTCAGCATCGTCATGTGTGTCATTGTCATCACTTTTGCAGAAAGAGTCAAGAGTGTACTGAGACTAAATATTAGCAAATTGAACTTGGGCAGAAGCAGACATGCCCAAGCCAAGTGCTTCTTGAAGAATTTGTTGACGAGTTTCAAGGCATTTTAGCTTGCGATTGCTGCGACGCTAAAAAGAGCTCATATGAGTGCTCAAAGAACTTAGAAGTTGTAAATGTGTGAAAGGAAAGGTTCTATAAAAAGAACTTTAGAACGGGGATCATGGGATGGAAACAGGTGTTTGAGGAGGAGGGGAATGGGGAAGTGCGAAACCGGAGGAAGAGGCTTGAGTTTTGGCACTTTCAACATCATAAGCAGCTTTGGTAAACCATTGGTCATTTAAAAAATGTAAGCCCTTTCTCTCAATATAGGCTTTGTTAAAGTAGGGCCAGTGAACGGGATATCAAGATAATCAAAAACTTTTGTGTGGAATTTGCTGAAGGGAATGTCGGCCAATATTGATTAGAAAGAGTTCCCACAGAGAACAGAAAAGATATCCAAAATCAAGGGGAATTCCCTTGAAAACACAGTAGAATAAGTAAAGCTGCATTTTTCTAAGCTCAATAGATAACAACAAATTCGTAACCAAAGTGTATAAAATGTTCAATTCAGGAGTAAGTAAAGTAGTTTTGGCTTCCGAAGCCTGTTTGAAGTTGACATTGAAAAGTGCTCGGACCTCATTAATATCAAAACAAGTATCCAAAGCAGGCCATTTATGAAACCAAAGAAAAGAAATAGGAAAAATCATTAGGTGATGAAACCTCACATTCAAAAATGGTGTTAATGATATTGGATGAAATTTCAAGATCTTTGTTGTTCCCATGAGATATTAATGTACGAATAGTAGGACCCTTCCTAAGATTAGCTGTGAACTGGAGTACCGTGTCGTAATAAACAGGTAGATCAATATGAACTAGGTGACCCCAGTTTTGTTATACAAAATAGGATTTTACTAATGGCAGATTAAATTTCTCAAAAAGACCTTGGGAAGCAGGTCTTTGAACAATGATGGATTTACTAAGAAGAGAGGTGTACCGTTCAGATGCCTTGGCATCTATGAATTTTGGTAGAGGTGGATTTGTGGAAGTTTGAGGATTCGCTGATGATTGCCCTTGCACTGGAGCTTTCCCTTCTGATTTTCTTCCATGGGTTGCCGAAGAACCACCACGAGATCGAACCATTGTGAATTTTTGAAAATATGAGAAAAAGAGAAAAAATGTAATTTTTCGGGGAGGTTGGTAGAAATATCAAGAAGTTGGATGGTAAGTTGGTGAAATGGAGTGCAATAGAGAGTAATTAACAATTTGGGAGTGAAAATCCCTCAAACAATTTTGTAGGAGAGGGAAGAAATTGAAGGAATTTTGAGGAGGAAAATAAATCGCCGGAGTAGGGTACGGTGGGTAGTGAGTCTGAAAGAAGGAAAATTTACAGTTTTAAACAAGCAGGGGAATCATTTGGACGTCTAAATGATTTGTCTACGTCTGATTGTTCGTCCGAACTGTAAAGAACGGACAGCCGAACTCCTATGTCAGTGCGTCCGAGAATGTCTCAGACGATGAAGAGCGTCCGTTGGGAATTGCAGAGAGTTTGAGAAGAAAGGGTGAGTGTACGGACGAATAAAAGCATCTGAGACAAAGAGGAGGGCTTCGGACGTGTAAGAGCGTCCAATAGAGTACGTGGTTCGGACGATCATGTGTGTCCGAACATATAAATTATACAGATGTGAAATTGCTAGTTAATGATGCCCAAACAAGTTTTGAGAGATTCAAAGCGATCTAAGGCCAAAGGTTTAGTAAAAATATCAGCAAGTTGATCATTTGAACACACAAATTCAACACAAATTTTCTTTTTGCATACAAGATCTCTAATAAAATGATGCTTGACATCTATGTATTTGGTTCTAGAATGCATGACAGGATTTTTTGTGAGATTAATTGCACTAGTGTTATCACATTTTATAGGCACACAATCAAAAATAACACCAAAGTCTTTTAATGTATGTTTCATCCACAGATGTTGAGCACAACAGTTTCCAGCAGCAATATATTCGGCTTCTGCCGTAGAAAGTCAAATAGAATTTTGTTTTTTGCTAAACCAAGGCATTAGAGAGTTACCCAAAAAATGAAACATACTACTAGTACTTTTTCTATCAATTTTACAACCAACAAAATCAGCATCAGAATAACTAATTAAATCAAAAGTGGAGGATTTTGGATACCAAAGACCAAAATTCATTGTACCTTTTAGATGAGGTATCTGAAAATTCTTTTTACAACAATTAAGTGTGACTCTTTAGGACAAGATTGAAATCTAGTACGTAGACAAACATCAAACATAATATTCGGCCTGCTAGCTGTTAAGTAAAGTAGGATTCCGATCATACCTCTATAGTGTTTTTCATCAACACTATTACCTTCTTCATCTTTGTCAAGTTTAGTTGAGGTGCATATTGCTGTCCCGACCTGTTTGCAGTCTTCCATTCCAAATCGCTTGTGTAGTTCCTTTGTGTACTTGATTTGAGTAATAAATGCTCCTTCCTTTGTTTGGTGAACTTGGAGTCCGAGAAAAAATTGTAATTCTCCCACCATACTCATTTCAAATTCTTTTTGCATCAAGTACGAAAATTCCTTACACTCCAAAGATAATATCATCAACATAACCATTAAAATCAGTTTTGGTGAAGGGAGTGGTATCAACAACACCTCTTTTGAAACCATTTTCAATCAAAAAATCCCTTAGCCTTTCATACCAAGCTCTAAGAGCTTGTTTCAAACCATACAAAGCTTTGGAAAGTTTGAAAACATGATTTGGAAAATTTTGGTTTTCAAAACCAGGAGGTTGTTCAACAAAAACTTCTTGATCAATAAAACCATTTAGAAATGCACTTTTAACATCCATTTAGAATAATTTGAATTTGTTAAAACTTGCATATGCAAGAAACATGCGAATAGATTCTAAACAAGCAACGGGTGCAAAGGTTTCATCAAAATCAATACCTTCTTCTTGAGCATAACCTTTTGCAACAAGTCTAGCTTTGTTCCTAATAATTTCACCTTTATCATTCAATTTATTTCTAAAAACCCATTTCATTCCGATTACGGGTTGAGTTGATGGTCTTTCAACCAAAGTCCATACATTGTTTTTCTCAAATTGGCTAAGTTCATCTTGCATAGCAAAGACCCAAGATTCATCATTTAATGTATCATCCACATATTTAGGTTCAATATGAGAAAGTAATGCACAATTACTATTCAGACAAGGTTTATGAGATCGAGTTTTTTCCATCGGACGGATCACCTATGATCAAATCTTGATGGTGACTAGAAACAAATCTCCATACTTTAGGAAGATCTTTTGGGGTATCTTCGTTCTTTTCTTGTTCTTCACCCAAGTGATTTGTATTGCTCACATTGTTTGGAGAGATCCCTTGATCTTCTTCATGAATAGTGAGCTTCTCAAGTACCTTTTGAATACCTACATCTTCATTTTCACACACATTCTTTGAAATAATATCATTAGTTTCATCGAATGTAACATGCACAACTTCTTCAATCAAAAGTGTTCTTCTATTGTATACTCGGTATGCTTTTTTGTCACTAGAATATCCAAGAAAAATTCCTTCATCTAATTTTTTGTCAAATTTTCCAAGATTTTCTTTGATTTTTAAAATAAAACATTTACAACCAAAAACTTTGAAATAGCTCACAACGGGTATTTTACAAAATAAAAGTTCATAAGGTGTTTTGTTTGAAATAGGTCTACTTAACAAAACTCGATTCATAACGTAAGAAGCCGTATTAACGACTTCGGCCCAAAAATATTTTGGTAAGTCACATTAACTAATCATAGTTCTAGCGGCCTCTTGAAGTGTTCTATTTTTTCTTCCAACAACACCATTTTGTTGAGGCACTTGAACAACTGAAAATTCATGTGAAATACCGTTGTGATCACAAAACTCGGAAAAACCTCCGAATTTAAATTCGGCTCCATTATCACTTCTCAACCGGATGATTTTTAAATTCAACAAATTTTGAATTTTGAAAAATAATTTCACAAAATTTTCCAAAGCTTCATTTTTGTGAACAAGAAATAGTACCCAAGTATACCTAGAATAACCATAAACAATAACAAATGCATACTTACTACCACCGAGACTAGCATATTGAGTTGGACCAAACAAGTCTAGATGCAATAATTCAAGGGGTTTAGAAGTAGACACACAATTTTTCGGTTTAAAAGACACTTTAACTTGTTTCCCGAATTGACTATGCATCACAAATTTTATTTTTCAAAAACTTCAATTTTGGTAAGCCTCTTACCAATTCCTTCTTGGCAATTTTTTCAATTAAATCCATGTTAAAATGACAAAGCTTTCTATGCCAAAGCCAAGGATCATCTATAGAGGTGGTTAGACATTTTACATTGTTACTGCTAATATTGTCAAGATAGATCACATAAACATCATTATGCCGAGTACCTTTAAACAAAACAACATAATTTTTATCAAGAATTAGATATTCATGTTTGGTAAATAACACATATAGATTTTTATCACATAGTTGACTTACACTTAATAGATTGTAATTCAAATTATCAACAAGAAGCACATTTTTAATCAAGGTCTCACCATTTTTACCTACATCACCAATGCCGATTGATTTTGCTTTCATGTTATCCCCAAATGTTACTTTTCCACTATTTTTGGATTTGAGGTTTGTAAAGATAGATGCATCACCGGTCATATGTCTTGAGCACCCACTATTTATGTAACCATTTTGCATCCTTGGTGATATTCAATTCCTACACAAGAAATTAATTGATAACTTTTGGTACCCACATTTTCTTGGGTCCATAAGAGTTAGTAAAATGACTACAAATCCATATAGAATTCATACCAAGTTTTTCATTTCTCTTGACATAGCAATTATTTTTCACATTACCATGTTGTTGACAATAATTGCAAATAACATTTTTATTTCCATATGAGGATGATTTTGATTTTACAAAGCATAAACCATTCCTTCTAAAGGTGACAAAATTTTTATTGATCAATACATTTCTATTCCTTTTCAAATCAATGTATTTTCCTTTTTTCTATGCAAAAGAATATTCAAGTCATCCAATCTTTTCTTCAAGGAGGCTTGATCTTCTTTGATCCTTGTTTTCACATGCATTCTTTTCTTCAAATCACTGTTTTCTTGTGATAACCTATTATTTTCATTAAAAAGTTTTGAATTAGCATTTAATAGAGCATTTGATTTCTTAACTAACTCCTTATTTCTTGCATATGACTCCTTCAAGCTATCATGTAATTTTAAAAAGAAAGCTTCAAGATCATTGTCATCATTTTCGTCATTAGAATCATAATTAGAAGTTACCTCATCATCACCAATGGCCATAAATGCCATTTGTGCCGTCTCCATTTCTTCTTCAACTTCTCCTTCGGAATTGCAATCATCCCATGTAATTAGGAAATTATTGAAGCGGGGCTTTCTTCCTTTCTTTTTCTTCTTAGAAGGACATTCATTTGCAAAGTGACCTGGTTGACCTCATTCAAATTTACTTTTCATTTTGCTTTTTTATTTCTAGCTTGGTTTTTCCTTTGAAGTTATTTGAGTTGATTGCTCCACCTCTTCTCATTCTCCGTTTGTTGATGTAGTGTTTGAGAAATCCTTTGGTGATGAGTGCAAGATCTCCTTCATCAAGATCTTCATCTTCTAGGTTGATGGAAGCATTTTCATCCTCTTCTTGAGAAGTCTTTAATGCAATGCTCCTTTTTGGTCTTGCTTCTTCATCATCCACCACTTTAGCCTTTAGCTTCAATTCATAGGATGTAAGAGAGTTAATTAGAGATTCAATAGAGATGGAATTTAAATTCTTAGCCTCCTCTATAGTAATTATTTTGGCCTCCCATTCTTTGGATAGAGCATTGGTTTCAAGATCCTTAATGATGTCATTGAATCTACAATACATTTTGTCAATATTTTCATGTGGTTCCATCTTGAAGGACTCATATTTGGCAACAAGTAGGGATTTCTTTTGCTCTATAACATCATCACTCCCTTCATGAACAATTCAAATTATCCCAAATTTCTTTAGCGGAAATGCATCCCTTGACATGAGCTGATTCGTTAGCATCCAAGGCATTGTATAGCACATTCATAGCTTTTGCATTTAAAGTCAAGTTTGCCTTGTCTTGTGGAGTGAGCTCATCCCTTGTCTTTTCTCTTCTTCTATTTGTATGATCATCAATGATGGTAGCTTCAAAGGGACCTTCATTTACAACATACCATAAGTCAATATCAATACATTGCCAAAATATTTTCATTCTATCTCTCCAACTAATAAAATTTTCCCCATTAAACATAGGGGGGTCTTTTTATAGATTGACCCTCAAAAAATAATGTATTATTGGTTGCCATGATCTTTTCTCAAAAGCTAGTTAAGCTCAAGATAAGAGACTAAGCTCTGATACCAATTGTTGGCCCTAAAGCAACCTAACAGGGGGGTTGAATTAGGTTTCTTAAAAATTACTTTGCAAAATAATCACCTATAAAATCTTTTAAACTATCAAATAGATGTGTATAAGATAAAGACAATAAATTATGGAATAAAAAAAAAAAAAAGGTAAAGAGAGAAATTAAACAAGCAACAATTCTAAGCTACCAAGGTTGAAGTGTTAATCCACTAGAATGCTTCGTAAAATTGGTGAGTCAATAATCTTCTAATTACACAAAGTAGGACAATCCTTGCTCACACTAATTCACTTTAGTTGAGCCCAAGGATTTTACTCTTAACCTCACTTTAGTACAAGATTATCACTTCACTCAATATTTATGAATTGCACTTCAATGTACACACTAATACAATGTTGCTCAATTGCTAGTTTGCACTCAAATTACTTTTCTACTATCTTGTATTCAATGTGTAAGATGTTCATACAAAAACAATAGAGCAGGTATTTATAGGAGCAATAAATTCGGGCTGTAACTACCCAACGGCTCAATAATAAATGCACAAAAAGTAGCCGTTAAGGGTTTCGGACGTCTGATGTATTAGTTGTGCGTCCGACCAAGCGTCCGATCTTAGTATAGAGTGTGTGATGAATGCTGTTCGGACGGCCGAGCATGCGTCTATTCCATCTTCCAAACTAGGTTTTGGACAGTCTTGTTCGTCCGAAGCAGACTTTGTTTAGACAGTTGTATGCGTCAGTTGTGAAGCTTAGGAGATTGATTACCTCATCTATCGGACGGAAATATGCGTCCAATTGATATTTCCCTGAACATACACGCCTGTGCATCCGTTGCAGGTACTTGAAAAGGTTTCCTTTCTGCCTATCTGTTCGGACAGTGAACTGCGTCCGTGGGAGTCTGTATCGGACGTTCATGTTCGTCCAAAAGATGTAGTATAGTTTGGATGGTATACTGCATAAAAACCCTGTTTCCAACAAACAAGATAGTAGACCTACACAGCTTGAATTCAGAGTTTAGTGCATATGTCATCATCAAAATAAGGTTTGGGAAACATCAGAATATACTATGAGAAAAACTTTATGCCAGTAGCCATAGTCCAATCTATCAAGATTTTATTACCTATAGCAGCATACCATGATTTTGAGATCTGGAAAATGGATGTCAAAACTGCATTTCTAAATGGATGTATTCAAAAGGTTATGTATATGGAATTGTCTAAAGGTTTTGAATCCATTACGGAAGCCAATAGGGTATGCAAGCTTAAGAGATCCAGTTTATGGTCTTCAGAAAGCTTTTAGAAGTTAAAATCCATTTTGATGAAGTTAATCTGATTCGAAGGGTTATTAGAAGCGAGGATGAACCATGTGTCAACAAGAATACTAGTAGGAGTGCAATCATTTTCCTAGTTCTGTATGTTGATGACATATTGTTGATCAGTAATGACATAGGGATGCTAACTTCAATCAAGTTTAGTTGTAAAAAGTTTTATCCATGAAAGATTTGGGAGAAGAAACCTATATACTTGGAATTAGAATCTATAGAGATAGAATTAAAAGGCTAATAGGTCTTTCCTGAAATATATGCATAGATAGCGCATTCAAGAGGTTCAACATTGAGAATTCCAAGAGAGAATTTTTTTATCTTTTAGACATGGAATTCACCTTTCTAAATAGATAAGCCCAAAACCACCTAAATAAATGAATCAAATGGCAAAGATACCTTATCCATCCGCTACATGTAGTCTAAAGCATGCCATGCAGTGTACAAGACCTAATATTAGTTATGTTGTAGGTGGTACTAGCAAATATCAGTCTAATGCAAGAGAAGAGCATTTCTTGCCTTGCTATTTAGAACATTCTTAAGTACGTGAGAAGGACAAGGGATCTTTTCTTGGTTTATGAAAATGGAAAGCTAAAAGTATATGGGTATACGAAATCCAACTTTCAGTCTGACGTGAATGATAGAAATCTACATCAGCCTTTTTGTTTACTCTCAATAGTGGTGTAGTTAGCTAGAAGAGTTCCGAACAAAATAGAACTCCAAACTCAACACTGAGGCTGAATACATTGCTGCATCTAATGCTACAAATAGGTGGCGTTTGGATTAAGAAGTTCATCACTCAACTTGGGGATGTTCCTATCATTAATGATCCAATACCTTTATATTGTGATAATAATGGGAGATTGTTAGGGTAATGCTCTAAACCCAATTGGATTATCAAATATATTATAACATCTTTATGCTCAACCTTATCTCGAAATGTAATCATTGGCAAGTTTATGTTTCTTTCATATATATCTAGAAATAGAAACATTTTGAATGAGTTCATTGGATAATGTTTAGAAAGATTTATTTACAAGAGTTGTGAATATGAGGCACAATCATTAATTACATCATTTATTATTTATAGTTTCTAGAGGACGATACTCTTGACTTTCGCTCAATATGAACATGATTTGTTCACAAGTGAGGATGATTGTGTCTCATATCATTTCACATGTGTTGTGAGGATTAACATGATAGACGATTGCCAAAACAATGTGTTGAACTAGATCATAACTCACATTGGATCATGTGGAAATTTCACTTATTTGTCAATGATCTAATGATGTCATGATTGTGTGGATTAGTTCTTTGACTTATAGAGTTATGAACAACTCTGTTTGAACATATGATGTTCATGTTATATATTATTGTAATCTTTTAAGATATAATAAAGCACTAATTGGCATCATATAGTTCAAATATGGAGAGGCAGCATATCACGTAAGAATCTATTACTCTTAAGTGAAATATAAAGAGGGTATCAACGATATAATAATGGTGAGTCTTAACAAAGAAATCATTGTCCAAGGTAGTTGATATATAAAGGAAATAGTTTCCTAACTAAGTCTTTGTGTTAAGATAAACACAAGTTATACAAGAAATCATACATTAGCTTGACAAGGAAACCATGGCCACGATCTAGATTGGATACCAAAATAGAAAGATTTACCACATGGTAATCATGATATTAAGGTTTGTGCTGAATTCTTCTCATTCAAATCCTATTGGTAGCCACAAAATGTTGCTAGATGTTACTCAGAGATTTCGGAGGTAATTTGGGAGTTAAGCGTTAATATCTCCCAAAAGATGCTTTTAGGATTTTGATGCTGGTTATGAGATAATGAACAAATTGTTAACCTAGTTGGTTATTATCAATGTATATGATCTTATAGGATATCATTATAGTCATGAACCAAGTTGGTCACACACACAATGGCATGATGATCAATTAACTTCAAATTAGTAGATGAAAGTGCAAGCGTAGTACAATTTGTATTGTTGGTATGGTGATGCAATGTGATACACTAATTAAGCCTTAAAAGAGGGCTTAGGCCAATTTTAGAGATGAGACAATATGAGGGTTGATTTAAAATAATTTGAAATTTAATAATAAATGGACAAATTATTGAACTTCAATCTTGAATTATTGTATTCAAGCCAAGTAAATACTTGGGTTTAAAATATGATTATGTGAGGAATATAAAATATATGTGGGATGGTCTAATTAATGTTTGAAAGTTCATAGTTAGTTATGAATAACCCAGAGACATGGAATTAACGCGGGCAAAAAAATTAGGATTTTCATTTTAACCATGTTAAACTGAATTCTATTAAATCTTAATTTCCTTTAAGTGGCCTATAAATACTCACTTAAGCTCAATCAAGTTAGTTGAGCGGCTTCTTTAACCTAAAAGGAACTTAAGCTCCTGAAGTTAGTTGAGCAGTCCCTTTAACCTATAAAAGGAGGACAAAATTCATTCCTCCCTCTTCCCTTCAAATCATCTCTCTCTCTCTCTCTCTCCCTTTCTCTTTCTCTTTCCTTTCCTAGTGCTTCTTCGATTAGGTTTTTTGGTCAAAATGTGAATTATTTCATTTGCTAGTTTAATTTTTTGGGGTCTTTGCTAGAACGGGAGGAGGGGGTCTTTGTTAGAATGGGGGTATTAATAACTATTTAAGAGGAGCAGTTGGTTGATCAAGTGCTCGTTTGGACTAGTAGAAACTTCACATTTGGCGTTGTTCTTCTTCAACCCGAGACATCTTCAGTCTGCTACAAAAATTTCAATGTTTGAGGTAAAGTTCTCTTGTTGACCCTTGTATCACCTCCTAACAAAGAAATTTCATAGATAGATTCAAAGATGAGAAAATTTAGATCCATTATATGATTTTTTTTAGCTACATTTAAAATTTTAAATATCCATTTACTGTAGTAAACTCATCCTTTAGTGACTACTAAACAAACCACATGGATAATGTAATGTTAGATGATATCATTGTAATTTCATTTGGAGTCCATTACATATTTGACTAAACTTATTTAATAGGCATAAGGTCTATAGATGGGCTCATAAAGCAAGCTTACATAGAATTTTCATTCACAATATGATCATCTCATTGTCAATGCGGACGAAAAGTCTAACTATTCATAAGTTTTATTTTGGTTGTAATCATTAAAGGAATTCTATGGTCTAGTTAGGATAACATGCTGTTGTTCTTTAGGCTTATACTATACAAGAATTCAAAGCACATTATGTTTTATTTTACAAGAATTCAAATTACAATGGTATGGTGCCCTAACAGGACCACAGAATTTTTCAATCAATTATTAGACAAGCCTAATAGTTACTGTTGCACCAATGAGAATCTCTCATTTAAAACAAGAAAACTCATTTATCTAAAAAATAGAGGGAAAAATAGTAGTCCCCATTCCAAATAGAATGTTCTCGTTGGTCCAAAACTAACTATTAAACATGTCTAATAGTCGGTCATGACAAAATTAAAAATTTGATCAATATAAGTTGAGGCTCATTGTTGACAATACACTTGAATACACACATTATATTCTTTCAACTAAATCATTTTCTGTAGATTTATAGCCCCCAGAGCTATATGAATTAAAAAAATTAATTTGTAGTTACAAACTAAAAGACGTTATATCACCAATATGATACACAAAAATTAATTTCTCTTCTTTAGCAATCTAATTTATTAACTCCTTGTCTAGGCTCTCTCTCTATATTCTTTCTCTATATTCTCTTAAAAAATTTATATAGGTATTCTATTATTTGATTCTGATGGCCAACCAAAATACCAACCAGACCTATTTATAGTATTTTCTGCCAGAGAGATGTACATGAGATCCTTATGGATATTTTATCCAAAAATAAGGGATAAATTGTTTCAGATCATATAATGTTAAGAACATCTAGATGAGTTAATCTTAGAAATTATCCCTTATTATCTCTCATACACAAGATAAGTCTATGAGTCAGTGACTTGTTTGCTAATTTGATGTAACAAGTTTTATATGACTTAAATTCGTATATTGATCTCAATAAGTATATTATTTATTACATTACTAATCTAATCCATATTTACCAGACTAATCAATTTATTTGTAACCCAACAAATAACAATAATATCCACTAATACTTAGTTATTTATTTTGAAATAAAAATATAGAGAACAGTTCCTTTATATATAAAATTGCAAATAGCATCTTCCACCATATTAGATTCCACATGGACTATTGTCAAATAAAGTCTCTTTCACATCTGATGTGTATTGGAGACAGCTCGAATGGGGTAGCTCCAACAATTGATTCTTCTAGAGAACTAACTCGCATGGAATCGTATAACTGTCAAAAATGAGTGACTGTTCATCAGAACTGTTATGGTCCAAATACTCATAAGGTTGGGTCGACGCTCGCCTCCTTCCAGATCGAAGCTACTATGGATAATCAGTCCATATTTAAGGCTTAAAAACACCTCACATGCCCGAGCACACATGTTTTGGCCTTGTGTGTCCATAACTCAAAATAGGTGACCTAACAGCCGCCGCCAGACTAAACATACCAATAGTCGCCAAATTCGTATGAGCTACTGAGGAGTAAGCAATGATCTTCTTAAGATCGATCTGTCTGAACTCATTGAGATCCATAGCGCTCTAGTATAGGTCAAAGATTGGGGCTCATCCGTCTCTCTAGTAAATAGACTCGCTTAAACAAACCAGGTTTGGGGAGGTATTTTCTCACATATTATGATTTTCATATATTAATTGCACTCCAAAATAATTTAGAAAAATATTTATATGAAATAAATATAAATATGAAAGATATTTTAAATAGCACCGCCAATTCCTTTCAATCCAATTCTAATGAAAATTAATTGAACATACTTTCTTGTTATTCAAAAACTATAGGTTCTTGTTTAGCCTTTCTATAATTTAATTAATACTTGCATAATCCAATATTGTATGTATATAGCCTTTAATTCAGCATCACTTTTTAGCAAATCAAAATTATGTACTTAACAATTAAATATATAAATCTCTAGAGTTAAGAGAAGAGACACTGATGTTAACAAGGTTTTACGTTACAATATAATTTGACAATAGTGTGTATAGTCATATATTTCAAGGGATCTAGTAGTGTGTACCATGTGCGTCAAAATAACTTATTTTCTTAAGATCACTACCTCAATGATAGAATATATCATTCTCTCATATAGCAGCACAATAACTGTCGATTTTATTATTTTATAGTCCAAAACAAATTCCCATTATTGGTTTATTAACCACTAGAATCATTTAACAATATGTAAGTAAAATCTTATAGATAATGTATATCAATATACTAAAAATGTACCCAATTAGCTTTCATTAATTAACAATATAGTATAAAGAGTGAGTGTTTGAATTTGGTAGTCGCAGCATGTGCAGCTTACGTGATATTATCTCAGTTTGTTCATAATTACGGGAACTTTTGAGGGTTTTTGTGTTAATCAATTGGTATCCTCTGGATACCTCTTTTAACTATAGTAAATCTCCTCAAACTCTCTCTCCTATCTGCTCAATCAGTATACACATGACATATTCTCTCTTTCTTTCTACTAATTCAGCTGATTCATCTTTAATCCCTCTCTCTCTCTCTCACTTTACCCATTTTGTCTCCAAGTCCCTTCTTCTTTTCTAAACCCGCAGCAGCTGATTCATCAACAATGCCTCTCTCTTAATCCCTTCACCCACCAGGACAATCTCTTAATCCCTTCACCCACTACCAACCCTTCATCCTTTTTTCTCTCACTTTTTCCCTTACCCCATTTTTCTAAACCCTACAGCAGTTGTGGCTATCTTATTTCTTCATCGTCCCAAGCCTGTCTCTCTCTTCCTTTGTCACTCTTTCTTTCTTAGTATTTGCGATTAATGTATATTTTTTGTGTATTAATAGACTATAGAAAAAAAATCGAATAATCCAATGAGAAAGATCAAGGTTTAGAAATTGGTCATCAACATCTTCGACGGTCAGCGGGAAAAGTAGATATCATGTCATCAGAACTGTTAAGGTACCTTCTTCCAACCTAGTTATCAAATCTCCTTAAGAGAATCCTTATTTTTTTTTTCCTTTTGTTGGTCAATATTGATTTATAGGTTTTATGATATTGTAGGAGAAATATAGACATTTGTCTTCACTTCTATTTATTGATAAAGAATGAAGTGATTTTTTGTTCATCAATAGCCTTCTTTGGAATTTAATATTTAATAGTACTTTTAGATTATTGTTGTGTAATAATTATTGAGTACTTTTTAGATGCCATATATGTATTAATTTTTTTATTCACCAACAAACTTCTCTTATAATAAGAACTATGATAACCTGGTCTAATAACTGACGTAGCACAAGATTTAGATACCTTGTCTACAAGAGACGAACGGAAGGAAAGAGGGGATATTGGGGCTGTTCTGGTACTGCAAACATTATTCGTGAAAAGTAATCCGGAGAAGAACTGAGAAGAAAGAGAGAATTTGGGGGAATTTTAAGAGTATAAATAAAACTAACTAATAAACAATAATTGAAAATTCTTTATTGATCAATCTCCCCTGGTTTGAAAATAATTGACTTCCGATCTCATTTTAAAGAATTGAAGGATGAAGAACATAAAAGTCTAATATGTTGTCCATGTGTCAAAAAGATAGCTGCAATTCGAAAAACTTCTTGTGTTGTGTACTTGAGGTTGAAATAGAATTATCTCAAACTTCATAGGCTAAATTTTGTGAAACTCTTCAATAACAAAGTCTGAAAGGGATAAAAGAGAAAATTCCTTATGACTTTGTTCTCGACCCTGCTCCAACTTTGATGGGATAAGTTCTAAAATTAAATTTTCTTCTGGCACACAATCATCCTTCACTCTAATCATGATCTCCTTGCTGGATTGTTGATGGATAGCCATAATTTATCATCGCCGTTCTTAACTGAGACTCAGGTTAAGCTCTGTCTCGGAACCTTGTGGGGGACCCCGGTATACTGTACTAATATGTGTAGGTCCCCGTAATTCGAGTGAGATTGTCATGGCGCAAAAGCAGTTATGGTCCGGTATTCCCTTGTCCCGCATATGCGCCTTTATTTAAATATACAATTCTTTCTATTTTTGAATTACCAATGGAGATAGCCATAATTTTATCATTGACAACTTCAATTTGAGGAGGTAGATTAGATACAACACCTTCTCTACTGGAAGGAAGTCCCTTTTCAATTGTTTGTTTTCCTTGTAATAATGCATAAAGTACGTCGAGCTTTTCTGCAATGCTATCAAATCAGTTATCAACAGATAATTGCAAGGGTTCTAATTTTCTATCGATATCCTATATTTTATGATTAAGTACTACGATATTTTCATTATAAGACACATAATCCTTCGACAAAGTGTCAAACTTTGAAGAAAGCTGTGAGTTAGTAACCATATTTAGAAGAATATTCTATGGTTAAGAAAAGAGTGAAAATTTTGGTTCTGATACCAAACTGATGTAGCACAAGATTGGGATAGCTTGTCTACAATCGCAAGCAGAAGGAAAGAGAGGATATTGGAGCTGTTCTGGTGCTGTGAATAATATTCGTGAATAGTAATCTAGGGGAAAATAGAGATAGAGAGCAGAAAGAGAGAATTTGAGGGATTTTTAATATGCGAAAATAAAACAAACTAATACACAATAACTGAAAATTCTATATTGATCAATCTAACAACTTTTCTTATTCTTATAATTGATAATTCTTTATTGATCAATCTAACAACTTTTCTTTTAATAATAACTATGACAACCAAGAAACTAACTTGCAGGTCGAGGTAATGGCACTTGTGGATGGACTTAAGATATGTGGAAAATTGCAATTACATGCAGTGAAGTTGGAGATTGATTCATTGATTCTAGCCAACATTTTGAATGGTAAATCTGTGCCATCATAGAGCTTTGATATACAAATTCAATTCATTAAGGAGTTCTTAGTAGGCAAGAAGTTTTCATTTACCCATGTATTTAGAGAGGCAAACCAAATTGCTAATTGTTTAGCAAATTAGGGTATTAGAAATTCTTCCTATATTGAGTATAACCAAGACACAATTCCTTATTCTATTAAAGGATTGTTGATCTTGAATGCTAGAAGCTGCCCTTACATTTGTCATTGTAAAACTTGATATTTTCTAATAAAATTTTCACCTCGTCGGGTGTTTGATTAAAAAAAAACATTATGATAACTTGATCTAATACAACATAAATAGTTAAATTAATGTAAATACAATATGTTTTTCTGTTAATTTCCTTGATATTCCCAAATTGAAATCTAAAAAATTAGTTTTCCTATGCATAGATATTTGAGTGAGTTTATCTATATAAATAGGAGGTTTTTTGTTTTTTGTTTTTTTTTTTTGATAAGTTAATCATGAGTTCGTATTTGCAAACCTTAATAGGACTTCACAATGTTCTGCCAATGATTCTTCCCATGAGAGATCGGCCAAAAATCATCCTTCTTTGCTGCAGTAAAAATATGTCAACTTTTTGATATATTTTTAGTAATTTATTTGTTGCATTAATTAATTGTAGTAGTACTTCATTGCTTTTAAATGGGATTGGAAATTTAGTTTTTAAGCTAAAGATGAACTAGATTTGTCTGGTTGACATAGTTAGAAACTTAATTGTACTTTGATAAATTTTGGCAACCCATGAAATATTGAGATTTTTTCTTGCCGTACTCTTTTGATTACTCGAATTTATAGAGCTTCCTTAATTTTATTAATTTGTTAATTATAAATGACGGGTTGAAATACATTTGGTTGTTAATGTGTTTTATCTTTTTTATTCTTTTCACTTAAAAGGACAAAAAACAAATAAATAAGTCAAGGGAAAAAACAGAAGATTTTTTATTTTTGTTTATTTTACTCTGGTTGGAGACTAAGAGCAATTGGATTTTTTTAAAAGAATAGTATAAAGAGTGAATGGGGTTGTCAAATCATTTTTATTCATTGTCCTCCTCTATGCTCCTCGCATGTAGTTAACTATTTTTTTAAAAATTCCTTTCCTAGCGTTACAAGTTACAACCCTAGACTTTTTCTACTAAAATCTTTTCTCACTTTTGCTTTTCCCTTCACAGTCGTTGCTCCTCTCTTCCCTTTCTATTTTTTTCACTCATATGAACCTCATAAAATTTTTGCTCTGTATCCCTCTACTTTTAGATTTTGTAAGTCTTTGTCTTTCTCTCTCTAATTTTCATTCCTATCAGACTCTCACTATAACCCAGTAAAGTTACTACTTTTTCTCTCTCCAAATATTTACCTTAAGATTTATTAAAAAATAGTTATTTTGTATGTATACTCTTGTGATATCTATTCATGAGGGTGTGTTTATACATGCTTATATATGTATTTAAGTAATATATTGGTTTGAATCTACGTTTGATTTATTTAGATTAAAATTGTAAGAATTGGATTAGATGAAGAACTAATTGAAACAAATGTAAGATGAACATACGGGTGTCTACTAGATGCAAAAGTTTAGAATGAGATTTGTGCTGTTCAAAGCCAATAATTCATTCACTTATTTATCCAAAAATACATGTAGTCTAGGTTTCAATATTCTTGTTCGATAATTTTTGTATATAAATGGTACTTTTATAAATATTGATTAACATCTTGTTCAGTGAATTGGAAATTGATGATTTTGATCTTAGCAAAAGTTTTTAGTCATAGGAAGTTTAAATTAATCAACTAACCGACTAAATTAAGAATATCAATTCATCTTTTCTTGGTTAAAAAAATAGTTTGGAGAAACAGTATTTGGAAGATGATTATGTTGTACTCTAAATTCATAAGATGTCTTACTCTATTTAATTTTGAACTAATTGCAGAATTGTTATCGCGTTGTGATTGGTAAAGCCAAGGGAGAGAATTTTATCTTTCGTTGAGAAGAAATAGAAATTTGAAGAGTTATAGTATTGGGAAAAGAATTTAGGAAATAGAAATTTGAAGAGTTATAGTATTGGGAAAAGAATTTAGGCACTATTGCTTACTTTAGAAAATTTTTCTTTTCGGAAAACGAAAGTCAATTGCTTATTTTTTTGGTTTCTTCTAGAAATTATAAGATTTCTTTGTTGGCTGCAAACTTTAGCTTTCCTCTCATGTAATAACTTGTTAGATACTGCTAATTTTGGAATGGAGAAAATGGTGTTTATTTCATTGACTTCTTGATAAATTAGATACGCTTCTATATTACTATTTAATACAATCACAACCTTTTTCCAACTATTTTTCTAGATTTTCTTTGAGACATTAAACATTTATTTTTGTTTACCGTATGTTTGTCAAACAAATTTCATCAATTGTGTTATCTTCGTCATAAACTTGCTTTCTCAGATTTTACGTAGTACAATTAGGATTGAAGTTGATACCAGCTAGGTCTAAAAGTTTCTCCTGATTGGTCGTGACAACAACTTAGGTTTTTTCCCTTTATTTCTTCTATTTTGATCAATTGCAGTATTTTACTCTTTGTCACTGTTATTTACTTTTCCCATTAGTTTCTAAGAATCTGAAGAGTATATTTTCCGCTGTATTCCTCTCATATTTTTATCGTTTCTTTTAATAGTTGCTTTAAATAAATGGAGAAAAATATTAAGATTATAATTTCCTTTTTTAGCATTGTATGGATTTTTTTCATTTTTATCTTTGATAAGTTCCTTTTGTTGACAAATTATTTTTAAATAGACGCTATGCAATTCTTTATCATGATGATCTACGGCAAGCATCGACATCCCTAATGTCTAAGACACTGAATAGTTTTTGGTAAGGAGATTTATAGATAAATTTATTAATTAAACTTGTTTAAAAATTTTGATTAGTATTCGAAAAGTACCGCTATCACTGAAAACCTAATCAATTCAACCATGTTTCACTTACCACAATAATTATTCAAGAAGTCTTGTAATTTTAGTTTCTAAAATTTCCCTTTCATAAGCTATGCAAATAGTTTGCTATTTCAATTTGCATCTCCAATCAATGAATTTGCGATATGCCTACGCATTAACTTGCATGATTGTAAGTTAGTGAATAATATGTTTCTTAATTTTCATTACTTTAGCTTTTGTATTGGACTGTACCTAATGCACTAACAACTAACTTTTGAAGTAAATTATTCTCTTCATGCCAATAGATATTCTACACTGAGTATTTTGTGTATATATCATTCAAAAACCATGTTCTTTATTAGATAAGGAAGATATATAAATATAGTATATTTTGTCTGTCATTTGCCTCCATTTTAATGTAATTTGAGCAAGAATGGAGTAATTATGAGCTAAAATAGTTTATTTTGAGTTTTGTAGGGTTTGAGTAAAGAATGAGTTAAAACGGATCACAATATTGGAGGAAAACGTTCACTAATGTGGAACAAATCGGATATAGTTGGAAGATCAAGTATAACTCTCTTTTTTGAACTCAGATTGCTATGATTTTAGATGATTTAGAAAGATAAGGAAGATTTATACAACTTTCATGTTTTGAGTTTTCCAGGATTCTATAGCCATCTAGCTAAAAATTGCAAAGTTCGAAAATATACACCGGCGAGCAGCGATTCTGATACAGTGTGGTAGATTGAGCATAACATTCATGTCCAAGATTCAATTGAGAGGATTCAAGATGTTTTGGAAAGCCAAGAGAGTGCTATAGAGGTACAACTTTTATGTTTTAAGTGTTCCCAATTTATGCCTACATCCTAGAGAAAATGAAGATGAAGTGGAGTCACCGTACTAGACCCAGTGCCCAGGTGCCAAGTTTAGAAAGGTTACTTTTGCTCAATGGAAGCAGGGCCGAGCCACTGCAAAAATGCAGCTCCCAGGCACCAGTTGACGAACAGGTCGTGTAAGATGACTTATTTTGCAAGAAAAGTCCTCCCGTAGGCCCGGTTACGTGGAAAAGCGTGTACTTATCATCTCGGAGCCCTAAAACCCTAAAAATATCTATAAATACAGCAACAGAAGGGGAGGAAATCATCGATAATCATCAGCCGTCACTATTCTTTAGGTTTTCAATAGTTAGGTCAATAATTTAGCCGTAGGGTAGATTTTTTCAATTTTTCGCGCAAGAATTTCATTCTCTTGTCAAGAATTCGAGAACAAATGATCATCAATATTAGTTCTTGCTTCAATTACTGAGTTTGATTTAATTTTATGACAATTTAATTTTCATTCTTAATCCATTCTTATTCTTTAATTATCATTATTCTTTTATAGCCTTTGAATTCTTAATTACTTCCGTAGCTTAGTAGTTAAGGTTTTACTTCATCGTTTTTACTTTCTTTCATAGAGTAGATTAATTTAAATTTTCTTTTTGAATTAAATTCTCGCAAGTACAATAGATTGAATTAGGGTTTTTATTTAGTTATCTTTAATTGCTTGTCATAGGGATAGACATCTAGATGTGTATAAGAGTTTAATTTAATGCAATTAAATTTCGTTTAAGTTTAGTAAAAAAACCGCTGATTATTTCGTCTAACTAGTAAATAGGCCTGTGAACCTAGTAATTGTTCCAATAGTCCTTGTGGGAACGATCCTTACTCATCCTATATACAAACTCACCTCGTATACTTACGAGTATGTGGGAGTTGATTAGGATAATTAAGGTTTTCTTTTATTATTACCTATTTATTGTCATCAAAACCTAATCAATATTCTACCGAACAAGTTTTTGGTGGCGTTGCGGGGGACTATTTTTGTTTGGTAACAATATTAGGTGTAGTGTGTCTTACTAGATTAGACTTTTTATTTCTTTTGCTATTTAATTATTTACAATTATTTCTTGCTCTCTCGAGTTTGTTTGGATTTTGTCTTCGATATTTGATCTTTGGTTTTCTTTTATTGTAGTTAATGGTCGATACTCGTTCATCCAATCAACCACTTCATCTGATTGATTTGGAGATTGAATGTACGATAAGTCAAAACCGTAGACGACAAGACTTAAACCAAGGCGACCATCTAACGGAGAATCCAAACCGCGTTGTCAATGAACAAGAGGAGGTTACAGGCAACACTAGCAACTTGGTTAATGCTAATACTAACCCCCGACATCTTAGAGATTATGCCATACCTAATTTCGAGGAGGGCAAGTTCTAGCATTGCTTGGCTACCAGTACAAGCGAATAACTTCGAAATCAAGCCTGCGCTAATACAAATGCTCCAAATACATGCTATGTATGGAAGAGGACCTAATGAAGATCTCTATGAGCACTTAATCAGATTTGAGGAGGTCATTGATACATTCAGGTACAATGGAGTCCACCCCGATTGTATCCAGATGAGAGCATTCCCTTTTTCCTTACGTGATAGAGCAAGGTGTTGGCTGCAATCATATCGACAAGGCACATTCACAACATGGGACCAACTCGCTAAAAAATTCCTAGCCAAACACTTTCCACAGGCTAGGACCGCTAAGCTCCGAAACGAGATCACATCATTCAGACAAATCACTGGAGAGAGTTTAGGTGAAATGTGGGATCGTGTCAAGAAGCTGTTAAGGAAGTATCCACACCATGCTATACCTCTATGGCTATAAGTCCAAACCTTCTATAATGGACTATTTTCAAAGATGAGACTAATAGTTGATGCAAGTGCAGGAGGTTCTTTCCCCTATAAAACTCCGGATGAAGCACAAGAATTGTTAGAAAATATGGTATCTATTCATTACTATCGTTATCAGGAATAACAACTCCTTCAGTTGGGGGACAAGAATCACAAGTGAATCAAGCCAACGTTCAACAAGGAGGTATGCCTAACTATGATTCTTTTTTATTCAACAGAACATGATGATAAGTGCCATTACAAACTTGACAAAAGCAACAGAGAATATGGGAAGAAGTTTAGTGAACTCCATAGGTTCGACAACCAAGGAATTTTGAATTGTGATTTCTGTGGAAGAAATCACCAAAATGGCTGTTGTGAAACATCAGTGATGCAAGATGAGTAGGCTCAATACGTTTCTAATCAAAATTCTAGATCATATAATCGGCCCACATACTATGGCAATACATACAACCCTTCTTGGTGAAATCACTCGAACCTTTCTTGGACTAACCAAAATAATGTCGAAAACCCTTCATTTTTGCCCAACCAGCCACAGCAAAATTTTCCAAACCAAACCTCATTATCTAAACCATATCAACCACCTCATCAAAGGTGTACCCAAAACTTTCCACCCCAACAAAATAGCTCATACCAGCTTCCACCAAGAAGACCAGTATCTCAAAATCCAAATTATCCCGCACATGTGAATCATGATTCATCCAACGATGATAATCTGAGAAGGGATTTTGAGAAGTTGCAAAGGGAGTGTCAAAATTTATGGGCTACCACAAGGTACCCTGAGCTACAATTGGGACAAATAGCCTGAAAAAATAATGAACGCCTATTAGCATTGCCAAGCGACACAATTTCAAATCTTAAGGAGCAATGCAATGCTATTTCACTAAGGATTGGGAAGGAATTGGTTGTACAAAATGACAAGATAAAGGTTGATACTGAAGTTGGGAAGCCAAAATCCAAGACAATTGAAGAAAATTTTGAAATTAAAGATGACAACGAGAAGATGACCAAGAAGAATGCAATAGAGGAGTCAAGAAAGAAGAAAGTGGATGGTTCTTTTAAATTGGATCCTGCAATAAAAGTGCCATTTCCTCGATGACTCATTGATTCGAAGGAGAAAATTAAGAGAAATAATTCCACAAGTTCCTCAAGATGCTCAAAAAGGTGAATGTAAACATCCCTTTGGTTGATGTTCTTAACAGGATGCCCAATTACACGCGGTTCATGAAGGATCTAATGGATAAGAAGCAGCAATGGGATGATGATGAGATAGTTTGTCTTAACACCAATGCAGTGTCATTGCTCAACGGAGGTTACCCCCCAAGCTCAAGGATCCCGATAGTTTGTCTATACCGGTGAACATTGGAGGACACACGTTGCATCGTTCACTTTGTGATTTGGGGGCGAGCGTCAATATTATGCCAAAGGCAATCTATGATAACCTAGGGATCACCAATGCAAAACCAACCAACATTACACTCCAGTTGGAAGATTTGTCCTAGATAAAACTATATGGCTTGTTGGAGGATGTGCTTGTTCAAATGAAAAAGTTGGTGTTTCCTGTTGATTTCTTGGTTTTAGACATCGGCGAGGATAATGAAATTCCATTAATTCTAGGGAGGACATTTTATTTTACTCAACCGCATATGCTTTAATAGATGTTAATAAAGGAAAGTTGATTTTGTGAGTTGATAATGAATCTGTTGAAATTGATGTTTTTAATTATGATGATAATGTTCCAATAGTTGAGAAAAAATATTCTAATTATTCCCTTGGTTCAATCGTTGATAGGTTTGAAGATGAGGTACCCAAGGTAGGTCATTGTAATGCATCAAAAAGTCTGATGAAATAAATGAAGACTCCAAATTGTATGGAAAAGAAACCACCAAATGATGAAAGTGAGAGGGGAAGGATTCATGGATCGGTTTCACAAGTGTGGAAGGGTAAGGGTTTGGGTAAAAGGACCGTGAGCAAGAAGAAGAGAAAGCAGTGCAAAGAGCAACTTGAGACTATCATTTGTCCACTATCTCTGATAAATGCTTTGAAACGAGGCCAAATTCAAGTTCATGTTGGAAATCAAGCATCAAGAGTCATGAAAACTGATGTTAAACTTTTTGCATGGAAGTCGAAAAGAAAAGTGATGGTTGACCATCCTTAAGTGCTTGAAGTGATTTCAAGTGCTGAAATCGAGCCTAAAACTATAAACAAGGGCACTACATAGTAGGCAACCCATGTTTTATCTTAATTTTATTTTTTATGTTTTTGTTTAGTTTCTTGGTTTTATTGTTTTTCTTATTATTTTAAGTGTTTTTATGTTTTGTTTCTATTTTAGCGGTTGATGTTTTCCACCTTGACTCCGGTGTATTAGGTTCAATATAAATAGCACCAAACATTCTTCATTGCCAGAGAAGATTTCCCTTTCCTTCTTTGTGTTTTTATTTTCTTTTGCATTGGGGACAATGCTATACTTTAAGTGTGGGGTGGGGAGTTTTCTTAATTTCTATTTGTTTGGTGTTCATTTTGTTCATTTCATTCAATTTTTTCTTTCATATTTGTAACTTAGGCTTTGATTTGAAAGTTTTTCGAATTTTTTAAAATTTTGTTCCCAAATTACTTAGCATGCGGCTTTGATTTTGCTACTTGATACACCATTTTTTAGCTAAGTTGTCATGAGTAGAGTAGTCGATGTTAATATTTTCCTAACATCATTTCTAATTTTTTAGCACTAATAGCCCTACAATGTTGTAGCTTTTTGGCACTAAGAGATAATTGTGTAGATTCACTTATATTGCACTCCAGACACTTGCTTTATTACATTTTTTAGGCTAAATTTTAGATAATTTGATTTAATTTAAAGATGAGGTTAGGCATTTCTTTGGACGTTTGAGCCTTTCAAGCCAACCATTACTATAAAATTTATCCCTAGAACCCTCTTTGAGCCTTAAATTATTTTGAATGGATAGAAGCACCATTTGTTTTTCGCTGACCATAGCAAGTGGTGCCCATCAGTGGCACCTGCATTGGAGTGTTAGCAGGTAGTGCCTATCATTGGTACCTGTGTAATATTTTTTTGTAGGTAGTGCCTACCACTGGTACCCGTTTTAGAGAAAAGAAAAAGAAAAAAAAAACAAAAGGGAGATATGTTTACACGGTGTTGGTGAGATAAGGTTGAAATTGAAAAAAGTAGAATTTGATTCTACTTGTTGCACAAAATTTTTATTGGTGTTTGAAAAATTATGTGTGAGGTTACTTCTTCGAAGGATGGGTGTTTTAATGTTCAAGAAGAAGTTTTATGTTAATGTGTGACCAACATTAATTTAAAGTTCTTTTTTATTTGTTTATCCTTTTTCCCTTCTTTGTTAGCTAATACCCTAGCCTTATGTCACAAGCCAAAGTCCTACTTAATTTAAGTCGAGTCAAATGTCTACATTAGTGGATAAGTGTAAGAAAAGTAAGCTATGGAGTGTTTAGAAAAATTGAAAGGGTTTGCATGATTTGATCTAAGTGTCTTAAAAGTTATTTCTATATGGCTATGTATACACACCTACACTGGAATTCAAGTATAGGGGTTTATTATTATTTGACTATTTTTCTTATGATAGTTTGGTTCTTGGTTATTCATGTGGATGATTGATGAGATGTGTTGAATATGTTTGTGATTTATTTTCTTAGAACTATGTTTTTCTCCAGAACGATCAAAAACTAAGTGTGGGGTATTTGATAATCTCATAAATATAGTATATTTTGTGTGTTGTTTACCTCCATTTTAATGTAATTTGAGCAAAAATTGAGTAATTATGAGCTAAAGTAGTTTATTTTGAGTTTTGTAGGGTTTGAGTAAAGAATAACTTAAAATGGATCACAATATTGGAGGAATAAGTTAAACGTTTACTGGTGTGGAACAAATCGGATATAGTTGGAAGATCAAGCATAAATCTTTTGTTTTAGCTCCGATTGCTGTGATTTTGGATGATCTGCAAAGCTAAGAAAAAGTTCTACAACTTTCATGTTTTGAGTTTTCAAGGATTCTATAGCCATCTCATTCAAAATTGCAAAGTTGGAAAATATGCACTGGAGATGAGTGATTCTGACATAGTTTGGTAGATTGAGCATAACTTTCGTGTTCGAACTCCAATTGAGGTGATTCAAGTTGTTTTAGAAAATTAAGACATAGAGCTACAATTTTCATGTTTTCAGTTTTCTCAAATTCTGTCTTACATTTTGAAGAACAGTGAAGATGAAGTCAAAGACTGTACTGGACCCAGCGCCCAGGCGCCAAGTCCAGAAAGGTTACTTTTGCTCACTGGAAGCAGCGCCCAGACGCCGATCGACAGATAAGTCATGTAAGATGAATTATTTTGCAAGAAAAGTCCTTCCGTGGACCCGGTTAAGTGGAAAAGCATGTACTTATCATCCCGATCCCCAAAACCCTAAAAATATCTATAGATACACCAAGAGAATGGGAGAAAATCATCGATCATCGTCAGCCGTCATTAGTTTTTAGGTTTTCAATAGTTAGGTCAATAATTTAGCCGTAGGGTAGATGTTTCAATTGTTCACGCAAGAATTTCATTCTCTGGTCAAGAATTCGAGATTTCATGATCATCAACATTAGTTCTTGCTTCAATTACTGAGTTTGATTTAATTTTATGCAATTTAATTTTCGTTCTTATTGCGTGCTTCTTATTCTTTAATTATCGTTCTTATTTTATTGCCTTTAAATTCTTAATTACTTCTATAGTTTAGTAGTTAAGGTTTTACTTCATCATTTTTACTTGCTTCCGTAGAGTAGATTAATTTAAATTTTCGTTTTGAATTAAATTCTCGCAAGTATGATAGCAAATTAGGGTTTTTAGTTAGTTATCTTTAATTGCTTTTCGTAGGGTTAGAATATTACATTCTTGTATTTAATTTAATTTCTTGCAATTAAATTTTGTTTAAGTTTAGTCAAAAAATCGCTAATTATTTCGTCTAACTAGTAAATAGGCTTGTAAACCTAGTAATTGTTCCAATAGTTCTCGTGCGAACGATCCTTACTCATCCTATATACAAACTCACCTCGTATACTTGCGAATGTGTGGGAGTTGATTAGGATAATTAAGGTTTTCTTTTATTTTTATTTGTTCATTGTCTTCAAAACCTAATCAATATTCTACCGAACAATATCATTCAAAAACCATCAACTCCCGTTCTTTATTAGATAAGGAAGATATATAAAAATAACCAAACTTGCTCGAAAAAAGAATGAATTTTGGATATCTACATTGATTCAAAAAAAATTTCCTGCCTAATCCAATTCTAATTCTTCTTCTTCTTCTTCTTCTTCTTCTTCTTATTATTATTATTATTATTATCCGGTAAAAAATGGTTTCGTTCATATAATATAACTGCTCAATACGTTGATGGAGTTTAATTAATCCATGTTGGACTGTTTCATAAAAAAGTCTTTGTTCTTCTATTCTAGCAAATGTTGTTTTAAAACATTGATTATTTTCGTGGATTACTTTGTTGTTTCTTCCTCCTCCTGAGTTGATAAAATGAGTCAACATAGTTTATCCAGTTATTGTTTAGATATTTTTCTAACGTAATATGATATTTCGATTTTTGTCTTTTCTTGGATGTTATTTGACTATATTTTGGAGTGTATTTCTTATAGCATAACAGTTGAATATTGGTTGCTATGAGTAGAAGTGGCACTATAAAGCGATTGAGTATGATCCTACAATAAGCATATTTGCAGAAAGGTTGAATTTCATTTATGTACTTGGTTGCACTGATGATGCAGTTTTTAGCTCTTCTCATGCATATGCTATATATATTGTTGATGTCATTTGCCTTGCTGCTTTGTGTATTGCTGTGAAACCCAGTATTTTACTAGCCTTGTTCTTTGATTTTTAACTGGTTTAAAATGTTTTTCATATTATTTTTAGTCATAAAGTACTTCAACTTATTCGTTTTTCAATTCGGCAAATTTTTTCGGTTTACGCGATTTTGGTTCCGGCGGGTAAACGGGTCAAAAATTGGACTAAGTATAATTAGTGCATTGTGGATGTGTGAGTGTCTATGATGGCTGAATTATTCAGAAAAAAATGATAATTTAGTAGCAAAAATTAGTTTTTGGGTTAAATAGTCAACTTGGAGACTATTTGGTCAAATGGGGAAACTATTTGGGTCAACCTTGGAATCTTTTTAGTCTTCTTCTTGCTTTGTTTCTTCCTCATTTCTCCTAGCTGCTGGCCGAAACTTCTCTTCCCCATTTTTCCCCAAAATTTTCTTGGATATCAAGTATAAATCACTTGGAAGGTAAGATTTTATGTATTTTAGCACTTTATGGCTTATGGGATTTATGATCCAAGCTTTAATTTCAAGTCTTGTAGGATTCTTTATGGCTGAAAAAAAACCCTCTTTGCAGCCTTATATGTTATGATTTATGTATGTTATGGGTTGTTTTTAGTGTTTTGGAGGTTGGGAAGTGATTGGGGTTGATTTTTAACAACTTTCCACGGTTAGCTTACATATTTTAAGATTATGAGTTGGGGTTTTGTCTTCCATATGTGGCCCTAGAGTGTTATGCTATGAATGCTTATGTCTATGCATATAATGATGTTTTAAGAGTGTTTTAAGGTTAGTTTGGATAGGATAATTTGGATAATTGGTTATGTTTGAAGGGTCTTTAATGATCTTTTGATGGTTTTAGGTGTTTTCCTTTGTTGTGGGATGCTATTGATATAGTCCCGGCTATTGCTCCGGTGAATCTTTCCGTTTATGCATTGGTTGGTTAGAATATGTTGTTTTGTGTTGGGTTGTAACCAAGGTCCCTTGAATACCTTGGCGGGGGGCAATGAAGGCAGGGAACATAACCTACTTATAGCCTAGGGAGAGGTGAAGTTTTTACGGTTTTTCTAGAAAATTGAGCTTATTATCTCCTAATCTAGCTGTAATACGAATTTGAGGGGTTAACTAAGTGTTTTGACTGGGGTTTTAGCTTGTCGAAGTTGGTCGGAATTTGTGAAAGGTCATTTTTGACCAAAGAGCTGTTGGTGTCGTTTTCTATCGTTTCGTGTCGTTTTCGCTTCCCTAGTCATTCTTTAACTTCTACACCTCTTCTAAGAGTATCTTATACCTGTTTTAGGTACCACGCCACCTACCGCCAGCGATCGCGTTCAATGATCATTTGTGCAGTTTTTGCTTTGATAGGTGGGTAACATAGACCCAGATCTATCTTCCACTTGTATTTTGTTTAACGACTTTCGAAATATGTTTGGATGGATTTTAGAATGTGTATGATGTTTGGAATTGCACTTTTACCAAGTTTTGGAATTATTACATATGAAATCGGGACCAAGCTATTTTATGTTAATCAATTGATATGTTTGCAAACTCTTTTGATATGAAAGCATTTTATGACTGTTTTGGCTCATAGGTGACCTAGGTATATAATTTTGGATGTGTTTGGAAATGTTTGATTTGGGGAGAACCGGTTCTATAGTCATCCATGGGACGCCATGGTGACTGCTATGACTGTTATGAACTATTTGACTGCGGGGTCTTGTGATGGGATAACTTGACCTCCAGGTCAGACTAGTAGGTGTGGTAGATTACTAGATCTATTCTCACTATAAGAGGTCATATCATATAACTGTCATAGCAAACTGCTGTATGATGATGTGATTGGATCTGTTTGGCTAATTTTGGACATGCATGACGTTTAAATGGCATGAGACATTTTAGAAACTACTTATGATTATGGTTTATTGACGTTTAAATGGCATTAGACATTTTAGAAACTGCTTCATGACTATGGTTTTCACAAATGTTATTATCTTTATGTTTTCTTTTTATCGCAATGCTTGGCCCCATTTGAAAAGCTTTTATGATATCCACTGAGCTAGTTATGCTCACCCCACGTGATTTATAATTTTTCAGATTAGGTGCTCGTTTTTGACTCTCCACCGCGTTAGCAGCTTTTAGATTTTCTCCAGATTCCACATTACTGGTAGGACTCTGTGGATAATCTTCCAAGCTTCTCTTTTGTTTGGAGAGGGGTAGTGTATTAGATAGGTTTTGTATTGATGAACTTTGTTTTTGTTGTAGCATATTTTGCACTAAGAAGGAATTTTGTAATTCGTATTTTTGTGTAAAATGAAATATTCGGTTTTATAGTTAAGAATACTCTATGGTTTGATGGTTCTATTACATTGCGGTTAAGTTTGTTGCTCTGTTCGTTTGTGCCTTGCGCTTTGGGCCGGTGTACCATTAGCGCGGCGTGTTACGGTCCCATTTTTGGGGCGTGACAATTGCCGTATACATGCTTTATTCTCTTTGTGCTTAAAAAATCTTTTGTTTCATTTGGGACTTTATCAAAGGCTGCTGTGGTCTTCTTCGAGTGTTAGCACAAAAATACTGTTTTTCACTTTATCACGTGATGCCTCAAGATACAAGACTTAAATTCTCCTTCTTTTATCATGAAACACGCATGAAGCTCTCTGTGCTTGTGCAACTCTATTTGATATGGTAATTTAACTAAATGTATAATTGGTTTCTTGTGCTAATTGTATATTTTGCCATTTATCCAACTCCAAATGTATGATTGCGATTTCCTTTTTCTAAACAAGGTTGCTCTATTTAAGCTTGCTTGTCTTTACACATTTAAATTTTTTATTCCTTTAAAATGATTGATATTCATTTTTTACATCTTCTATTATTGGCATGTCTCTCATGAACGTATTTGATAATTTTCATTTCATTTTAAGCAAATTGTATACAGATACCATAGTTGTTGAGAGTGAAGAATTGGTATTTTTGTGATTATCCTCGTAGGAGTATGAAATTTCTTGTTTGTAAATTAGGAACTCTGTACAAGACCAGATAAAAGTTTATGCAGTATTTGCAGATATTATGTTGGACAGTAGTTATGTATCCCTTACTATTTGAAGGTAAAGATGAATTTAGTCCCTTAATAGTTTTTTCGACAAACACGTTTGCATGAGTTTTCCTTCTTTGCCATGGATATACATGATTCACACGATCTAGATTGTCTTATCTGTTAGTGCAGAATAAACAATTATCCAGTAAATATTGATCTCATCTGTAACCTGAAAATGTGTTGGCTTGATTCTCAACGAGACAGACATAAGGAAAAAGTTCATGTAAACATAGTTGCTGTTTGTTTGACCATTTTTGTGACTAACAGTAGAATGTCTACTGATTTCCTTGGTGAATGGAAATTTTTAGTTTGACCAATTTGTGAAAAATAAAAATTAAAGTTCTTGCATATTGATCCCATACAAACAAAATTATTACAATATAATAGATGTCCACAAGATTAAAAGCCGTACAGATTCACTCGGTAAATGTGTTTAACTTTTGATAGTGCTATTGCTAATCGCATCCATATTATAGATTTAAAATTAATTACACTTTACCCCCCGAATCTGTACGCTTGTTGCACTTTGCTTCCCGAACCCCAACAATGCACACTTTACCTTCTTTGAAAGATTTCATCATATAAATAATTTTAAAAAAATAATGTGGATATTCATTTTAACAATCCAAAGAATTTGTGTGCAAATTTATTCTCCTTTTATTTAATTTTTAATGATTGCACATAACTCCTTTTATTTATTTTTTTATTTCGAAACTATGGGGGAATTCCATAAATTGTCAAATTTCTTTTATCAACTTATATATTATTTCCTTTAGGATATAAAACTGAATACAAGAAGGAGATTTTTTACAACTATTTTCTGTTACTAAAGAATATCTTTTAACTAAATAAGTACATTTTTAATTTTTTGTACGACATCAAAATACACAAAATTTTTATCAAGTATAAAATGTGTATAAATAAAATAAATTTACTTAACTATTTGTTATTAATATGTTTGGACAAAGAAAATAAAGAAAAAGTAGCTGTAAAAGTTTGCTATTTTTGTATCTAGTTTTAGAATGAAGAAAAATAATATATCAATTGATTAAAAAACTATGATAATTCAAGAAATCCTCTTATTGTACGAAAATTATAAAAAAAATGTATGGAAACATTAAAACTGAGATAAAGGGAAAGTAATTTGTGCATCAAAGTTTGGAGGGTAATAATATCAAAACAAATATCCACATCTCCTTTTTAAAATTGTTTATATGATGGAATCTTTTAAAGTGGGTAAAATATATATTGATAGGATTCAAAGGTAAAGTATAACTAGAAGATGTGTAGGTTAGGGAATGTAAAGTATAATTAACCCTATATTCAACCAATACAAACTGTTCTTTTCTCGAAATAACTACAACATGCTTAAGTAAACCTACAACGTAGTTCCAAATATATTATATTTACAGCTCGTCAATTTATTGGACTTTTATATTTTTTTTTTTCACGGTCTTGTCTCCTAGTTTAATAATATATAATTCGTTTGGAGTGTATATAATTCTAACATTTACATGTGATATCTTTCTACTTTGTTAGTTATATATTCATGGCAACCTTACTCCATCCGACTAGTGCATGTTTTTCAACCTTATACAATAAAAGGGCAATGGAATGCTTGAAACTTGCTCTGTAATGAACTCTCGAGGCCATAACTCCTCCTAATGCTGTATATATTTGACGTTGTCAGCATTTTGAGGTTGTCCTAGTACATATATTTTAGCTGTATAACAGATAAGAATTTTACACCGAATCGCCATTCATCTAGAAGTGCGGATAGTGAAGATATAGTAATCAAGCACGAATGCATTTAAAGATTAGCAAATCTAGTGTTGATTGCGTGCCCGTTAATTATTAAAATACTAGTATAATGAACATAAGTGTTTTTGGGCAATCTTTATCATTGACCGTTTGAATAATGCCTGTTTACTTTTGGGATGTATAAACTATAATCTATAAACTATAAAGTTTGTTTTTTCTTGTTCATCGCATTCAAAAAAGGAATATCAATAAAGAAATTAATCTTGATATCGTCCTTTGACAAATTTTAACTCCGGAAAATTAAAATTGGTCCAAGATGGTTGTTCATGAATGAGTGGTATTAATTCTAGGAAAAATTATTTATAAGATCACAATTAAAGATTACTTCTCAGATAAATCTACGTAATAAAATTCTATTAAATTATCAATCTCCTAATTTTGGATATATGATCAAATTTTATTTATTTTTTAATGAATTTAGTGAAACATTAATAATTTTGTCAAGTAATGTTGAATTTGTGATATTGTGTAGCATGTACCATAATACAACTATTCTGCTCCAATCTAGTGGCAACTCCACAAAAGCGACACGTGTCCCACTAACTTAGGTAATAAGAGAACTGTTAGATATGGCTCGGCATGGCTCCAATTGAAGCCAAACTCCCCTACTATCGTTTGAAGCCAATTTTCTCTACCACGTTTAAACTTTTTAAATTACCCTCAGCCGCATCTTCTTTAGGCATGAAAGCACAAAAGCAAAAACTTCCTCCTACCAAAAACAAAAGGACAAATTCAAGAAATATAGCCATAACAAATCAATGAGATCCGAGGGACGTGAAAAATTTTGATTTCTTCAAGTTTCTGTCCCACCAGATTAAATACCTGTTGATCTGACGTTTTTTGTTTTCATAATCATTCTAGTTTTTTTTTTTTTTAGAATTATTTTCTTTGGTTCTTATTTTTTGATAATAATTCATCATTCTTATTCTATAAAGATTGAGAGGGAGGGACAAAGAAAAGTTATCAAGAAATTTTTTTTTTTTTTTTTTGGCCCAATCTGAATTTCTTGGCCAAATAATGTGAAGAAAATGTAGCACTATGTTTAACGGTTTTTTTCCCCCCTTTTTTTGGAACTTTAAAGGTCACCCTTTTTTTGGAACTTTAAAGGTCACCAATTTAATTCGATGATCCTGATTCTATTATAAAGTTGAGGAAATCTGTTTGCAATTTTTCTTGATCTATTCTAATGGGATTGATTTGTTACTTAGGAACATGAATAATAATTCAAATGATTCATTAATCTTTACTTTGGGAATACAGATAGAATAAATTGTAATTCATGTTTTAAAGTCATTTGGAGCACTTCTTCCCAAATTGCTGGGTAAGCGGACGATTTAGCATATGGTAATTATATGGATTAATGTCCTCTTTGCTGATACTATAATAACATGGCTTAGAAGAATTTTTGTCTAGTTTACTTTAGAAGTACCGAATTTTTAGAATTTATTTCGAGTATGGTGGACCATGAGATTTGCGATGAAACTCTCAGTTAACTACTTTTTTTACATATCATAAACCTCTATACTTATTTCCCAAGATGATGCCCAATTTATATTGTGGAAAGACCGGACAACTTGTTGGATCATTATTGCTTACTGGCATAAGGACAATTTTAGCTGAAGTTTAAGACTTTTTTTTTATTTTTTATTTTTACCGGAAACGAAGTTTTACACGACACTTTTGGACAAAAATTATGTGACTTGATGTTTGCAACTTCATTGAATACTTGGTAAAGAACTTTCTTAAAGTGCATATACCTGTTTGTCTTTTTGTTTTATTATTCTTTCTTCATGTATGTTCATGAAGGAGTAAATAATACATTTGATAGTTGTGCATATTAATGTGCCTTGAGGATTAAGATGAGTTCTAAGGTATTCTCATGAGTCGTTCTGCAATATTATTGGCTGTTTTGTATACTTCCCCAAGTTTCCTCGTAATTTAATGGAAAATGATGAATATTTACCATTCTCACCTTTTGTTTCTTTGCTTGCCATTGATTTTTCTAATTTGCTCTATGAAGTGGTATAAGATTGACGGAATTCTATATCCTTCGGTAAGTAATTATGCGTCTTTTAGTCTTAATCAGATGTGTTGTGCTTCAGAATAGAATTTCCAGTGACATATTACTAAGTTCTATGTTTTGCTAAGTCAAGTTTGCTCATGGAGAAACTGGGAGGAGGCCAAGGAACAAGTTATTTGACATGGATCTGAGCAGCCTAAAAATGGGTCGATCAAGATGAGGAGATGAATGCTGGAGCAAGTTTGGACTCACCCTTACCAAGATTGGAGCACGTTCGTGGTATTTCGATCAAGTTAGATTAGACTATTCTCAATTCAGTAATACATGAAATCCAATTCTTCAAAGTGAAGCACAAGTGGAGATCCTTTAAGTGCAAGAAGGCCGGACTTCCTTTCAAATTTATTTTAGTTTGGTCTTTATTATGTAAATCCCAATAATAATTTAAAGTGTCGTGTAAATTGGGTTGGTTTTAACAGTTGGGCTTAAATCGGGTTTCGTTGTTGATTTAATTGTTAGTTTTTAGACTCATTAATTAGCCTTAATAAGGCGCATTTAGCCCAAATCTTGGGGCTACTTATGGCTGAACTCTAGGACTACTTTTTTAGGAGTTTTTTAGCTAGATTTTAGGATTTCTATAAGCCTATAAATAGGCATTATCATATGAATGAATTTTACAGCATATTTTTATCAAAAAACTTGTCTTTTTTGTGAGGAAAAAGTTTTTTCTTTTAGTTTTTGGATTAAAACTTTGTTGGGATCATCGCTTGAGCAACGGTGATTGTTCTAACCGACTTATAGATCTGGTTCTTGCCTGATTCATATAGGCAACAGGTCAATTCTTCTTTAAATCTTGTTTGAGAGATTGGTTCTTGTCTTACTATAAACAACGGGTTGAGTTCTTACTTGAATCTTGTGTGTTCTTCCATTCTTGTTTGTGTGTGTTTGCTGTCCAACTCTTGTGACCAACTTTGGAGTCAGAACAATTGACTTGATGGTGCCATCTTGAGTTGTTGGGTTTCGTAACATCAAGTCGAAACCGTACGGACTGTCTCTTGGTACAGATCTAGTCCAATAAGAGACAATTCTGTTTATTTAGGTTTTTTTTTATTTTTCAGATTTGAAAAATAAAGAAAATCATATCTTATTTTCTAAATTGGATATATATGTATATATATATATATACATATATATTTTAGTCTCTATATATACATCTATATCTCTCTCTTACTGTTCATGACTGTTCATCGGTATTGTTCACCGTTACAGTTCATTCGAAAAAAATTTCTTGCCATGTTGTTGCTTCTTTGTTATTGTTGTTCATTGTTCTTTTTGTTGAATTCGTGAAAAAAACTAAAAAAAACTTTGCCGAATTCAAAAAAAAAAGAAGTGCTCTTGGCCGAATTTTGAAAAAAAAAAAAAAGGAAATACACATCTTTGGCCGAAAAGAGTAAAAAGAAAATAAAAAATAAAAGGCGTTGAAAGAAAAGGGAAAAAAAGGGAAGAAGAACTGAATCGGCTATTGAGAAGGAGAACAAAAATTTTAGGCCTTGCATAGTTGGTTGCTTATAAATATAGGCAATTATTTGTTGATTTTCTGATCCTAAAAAAGTTTTGGTTTCTTACCTTTTCCTACTTGTGTTTGGTATTCTATATTCTAATTCTAATTGCACTTAGTTTAGAATTCTAAGAATATTTGAATCTTATAAGCAAACTAATCTATAAGGAATTAGAATAATTCCTAATTGCTAATCGGATTTGTAAAAAAAAACCTAATCCAAGTTGACTTAGAAAATTATCCTTCTAGTTGGACTCGGAGAACTAATCCTAATCCTGATAGGATTTGGATTACTTACCCTAATCCCAATTGAATTAGGAAATCCACCAAATTTGACATTTTCCATTTCTAGAAACTTCCTATTTTGGAAACTTTCTATTTTTGGAAACTTTCTTAATCAAGGTATTCTTTCCAAATTTGTAATTCCATTCAAAAGCATTTAATTTTGTTGGTTCTTTTAATTTCTTTGTTAGTCTTAAGTGCTACTTGTTTGTTCTTGTGTGCTTAGTTTTTTTTTTCATTTGGTAAATTTGCTTACCAAATTCTTATTTGCTTTCTATACGTTTTGTTGCTTCAAGTAGTCTCAAATATTTTGTTGTCTCTTGTTCTTTGAAGCTTAAATCCGAAAGTTTGGTGTCTCTTATTTGTTATTGGCCCGTGATTATTTGTTTTCTTTGACTTCCAACCAATTAAGTGGTTAAGACATAATTGAAGCTCACTTTGGTCCTTGTAGTCTTCCAAAGACTTTGAGAGTGAACTAAAGAAAGGAAAAAGGCAGTGTGGTGAGATCATTTGAGTGTTAAAAGCCATTTAATTGAGGTATACACTAGGGATTGAGTGATACAATTTGAGTGAATTGCTCTCAAAAGAGTAAGGCCGAGTAGTGAGGAAAAATTCTGATTATTTTTTTCTAGCACTAACCACTTTATTTTGTGAGTTTTATTTGTGATGTCTTGCAATCATAGTAGGAAGAGACTTTCTTCACTAAAGTTCTCGTGAATGAAAGGGTTTGTGGTGCCGTAATTGATAGTAGCATATGGATTAATATGGCAAGTACATATCTTGTTGAAAAGTTGAATTTGCCTACTTTGCCACATCCAAAACCTTAAAAGTTTCGATGGTCAACTGAAAGTGAACTTTGGTCCTTCACTATTGGTAAATATTCTGATAAGGTAGTTTGTGATGTAGCACCTTTACTCACATGTCATTTACAACTTGGTCAGCTATGGGAATTATCTGAAAATGGTTTTTATGATAGCTACACTAAGGCGTATCACTTGTGTAAAAAGGGTAAAATGTTTAAATTTCTTTCTTTGCCACAACATCAAATAAATGAAGAAAGATTAAAAATTCAAAGAAAATTTCTTGAATGAAATAAAGGTAAAAAACAAAATGGGAAAAGCCATCAAGATGAAAAGATTGTAAAGGATTCGACCATAGTCCAAGAAAAAGAGAGAAAAGAGAGAGATGATATCAAGATAATTTATTTTCTCATGCCTAACCTTGATTTATCTTTGTCTAGTTTTCTTTCTTATGTACAACCCTTCAAAGGTGTAAGTCATGATGCACTAACCTCCCAATTGAGTATCTCATCATTCCAATCAAAGCGAGGTAAGGAAGATGGTAGTCAATACCCTATTTCAAAGCCTTGAGCTTATTTCCGTTTTTTGTGTTGAAATTCTTAGCTTTGAGTATTTTAAGAAATTGTACAAATTTAATTTAGAATTTAGAATCATTTTTACTGTACATTTTATTTATTTCTTATTTAAAATTAATTCCTTTAATTTGGTTTTGACTTCGTTATTGTTTTGAATAGCGAAGGACTTCAATTCCAATTTGTGGAGCATTGTTTGAATAAAAGAGTCCAAGGTTTAGTTGATAATCATTTGCATGCCAAGCAAATCTAATTTGAATTGTTGTGTTAGCATGCCACATGATTTTCAACCTTTCACTTTTGTTCAAAGTAACTTGCGATAAGTTTGTTAGATTCGTTAACTTCTTTTATGAATTTCGAATATCAAATAAAGTTAATTTCAAATTTTTCAAATTTTTTCCAAGTCAAGTTAAGTTGTTGTTATGGCACGATAACTTGTTCGATTTTATTTTATTTAGACACGCCACCGAAATTTTTGTTTATTACTTAGATGTTGAGCAGTCTAAGTTGTGTGATTTAGATCAAATACTTTGTAAGAATGAAATCGTATCAATTATGCCTCAAAACCTTTGACTAAATTTTTGTTTTTGGACAGATAACTTTCAATTTGTGTTAAAATCAGTATTTTCTAGCAATTGCTCAAATTGTGCTTAACATGCCAAAACAAAATGATTTTCTACATTAGTGTACACATTTGTTTAACTGTTTGGATCATTACTTTGCAAAACTTTATTGTGTTCACAATAATGCACGAATTCAAGGCCTATCTTCTGCCAATCTTAGGTCCCATTTGACTAATCCGTGTTTTTCTTATCTAGATTCGGGATTCAAGGACAAATCCTTTCAAGAAGGGAGGGAATGATATGGATTCGAACAGCCTAAAAATGGGTCAAGATGAGGAGATGAATCCTAGAGCAAGCTTGGACTCACTCTTGCCGAGATTGGAGCACGTTTGTGGTATTTCGATCAAGTTGGATTGGACTATTCTCAATTCAATAATACATGAAGTCCAATTGTTCAAAGTGAAGTACAAGTGGAGATCCTTTGAGTGCAAGAAGGCCGGACTTCCTTTCAAGTTTATTTTAGTTTGGTCTTTATTATGTAAATCCCAATAATAATTTAAAGTGTCGTGTAAATTGGATTGGTTTTAAGTTGGGTTTAAGTCGGGTTTAGTTATTAATTTAATTTTTAGTTTTTCTCTCATTACATTAGATGTGTCTAAGAGACATTTAGCCCAAATCTAACTGTTCTACTTATGGCTAAACCCTAGCACTATTTTTTTAGGAGTTTTTTAGCTAGATTTTAGGATTTCTATGAACCTATAAATAGACTATCATCATATGAACGAATTTTACAGCATATTTTCATAAAAAAACTCGTCTTTTTCATTAGGAAAAAGTTATTTCTTTTAGTCTTTGGATTAAGACTTTGTTGGGATTATCGCTTGAGCAACGGTGATTATTCTAACCGGCTTATAGATTTGGTTCTTGCCTGATTCATATAGGTACCGGTTTATAGATTTGGTTCTTGCCTGATTCATATAGGTAATGGGTCAGTTCTTATTTTAAATCTTGTTAAGAGTTTGGTTCTTGTCTCACTATAGACAACGGGTTGAATTCTTCCATGATTCTTGTGTGTTCTTCCATTCTTTTTTGTGTGTGTTTGCTGTCCAAACTCTTGCGACCAACTTTGGAGTTTATCCTTGGAGTTTTTGTGCCATCTTGAATTGTTGGGTTTCGTGACATTCACTCAGTTGCACACGGGATTCGCATCATTATTCCTTTCCTGTGATATTACTTTTGACATCTTAAGCAGATTTCATTGAGAAGTAAATATAGATCTGTGCAAGTTGTGGCATCCTATTATTGAGGAACTAAATTCATTGAGCAGTATATGAATCCCTCGAAGTTGCTCTAGGATTTTGGTAAGTGTAAGATCTCTGTCATTTAAAGGAAGTCGGTGTTTGATCAGTCCTTAAAGTAAAAAAATGAAGGGATGGGCTGCTTCTTTAATAATTTTTTGCATGTGTTTTGGAGCAGAAATTCATCAGCATTATTAGCCGCCAATTTGGCATTTTCAATTTCCGTTATGTAGGTTGTAACAAATTAAAATAATAGTAGAGCTAGAGCTTAAACAATTTGTGTTTGGATTTTGTTTCACTGAATTGGGATTTTGGATAATAGTTCTTTGAATTTGACTCTTAGTTGTTGTACTAGTAGCCATTTTGATAGTTCGATCAGTTTCGTTTTCTCGTGTAAAGGCTAAAATTAGTCTCCGATTAATGCTGGAATTTGTAAATTGGTTCCTAATCTCCACATGACATTGTTGAGTTATATATTAGGTTTCAATATTTCATCTTGCTTAGTGTCTCCTAGTACTTGTTTCTAATGTCCATATTAGGTTATGGTATTAAGTTGTTTCATTAAAAAAAAAGGTTATATTAGTAGCTACTTGTTGAATAGAATTTTTTTCCTGAAATAAAATACTTCCTTTGATCAAAGCAAATCAGCCACTGCTATTCAATGTACATCACGTTCGATGGCTCGTGAAATTCAATGCAAGATAATGTGATGCTGATAACTAAAAAAACCTATAAACCACAACACTACAATAGGAACAAGAATCTTCTGTTAAATGAACAAAGAACAAATTAAAAGTTTATCAACAATTGTCTATCAACAATTAAGAAGCAAGCACTAAAAGTTTCAATGTCAATTCACCTCATAAATTCACGTCTTTCGTGCAGCTGCACACTCGCAAGAAATGTCACCGGGGCAAGATATTGAAAAACCGCACTTGTCATTGCAATCATCACTAAATATTTGTACTGTATTGAAAAAGTTGTTCTTGATCTCGGAATGATTTATATTTAGTTCGTCGGAAGCATATAATTGTTGTGCCTAATGACATAATTGCATTAGAAAAAAAAAGAAAAAATAAGATTATGAATACATTTAGACGATTACATAATCCTTCAAATAAGCACCATTCAAGATGATCAATTAACGAATTTACCTGAAGCAAGTTGGTCATGTTCATGGAACCGAAAGTGTAAGGATGGCAATGGTTGTGTTGAATAAAATCCATGAGCAAAAACTAACACCCAGAAAAGTGGAAAAAAATGACCATGAATTCTCATAATATATTACATAAACTTTTATTACAATTATGAGGGAAAAAATTATGATAATATAATTTTGTAAGAATATGAAAGTGTGAATTTACTGGGGTCGAATGACATGGCTGCACGAATGTTCCTAGTTGAGATAGTAAAGACGCCGTCATGCTTGCAGTATGTGAATTTGTCTAAAACTAAAAAATGAATAACCAACATTATAAATAGTTGAATTGCATAATGGCCTGAGAAACTTTTTGTTAAACAAAATCAACATTAAGAAAATCAGAAAAATTAGAATAGTTGGAACAAACATTAATATCTAATTAAATGTTGAACAACTGTCTCGAAGAAAAAATATTGAAGTTGCTAGCCTATACCGTAGTCTATGCCGTTCAAAAAACTTGGAAGACTTGAAAAATAGGGTTTCTTTAATAATTCAATTGTTTAGACTTTTTGTTTTAATTCTATATTAATATTTTGTTAGTAGAGGAAGGAAGAGGAGGCTCAAAAGTATATGGACGGTAGAGAAGTTTGGCTTCAACTAGAGCCGAGCGAGCCGTAACTAACAGCTCACATGATTACCTAAGCAAGTGGGACACGTGTCATTTTTTTTGGAGTTGTCACCGGATTGGAATAGAATAGATGTAGCCGAGGATGTGAATCCCCGGAAAATTAAAATTGGTCCAATTTGGTTGTTCATGAATGAGTGGTATTAATACAAGGAAAAATTATGTATAAGATCAGCAATTAAAGATCACTTGCCAAGATGAATTTATAAGAAAATTCTATTAAATTATCAATCTCCTGATTTTGGATACATGATCAAATTTTGTTTACGTTTTAATGGATTTAGTGAAACATTAAGAATTTTGTCAAGTGATGTTGAATTTATGGTATTGTATAGATGTAGCATAATACAAATATTATACTTATTTCGACTAGAAAATAGTGTACGCAATAAAAGATTTATCATGCAAATTTGAAGTTTCTTTTGGGGCGATATATAGCAGGATTAGTCAAGAATATAAAGTCAACAAAAGAAATTTATTCTCTTGTATATCAATTAATATTCACTAACAATTGTGAAGTCTAAATAATAATAGAAATGGATATGGGATGTAATTGGAAAATCTTTCGTCAAAGAAATTATAAAATATTTAGTTTGTAATATAAAATAATTTTGAAAAGTTAGTGTGTTAATGTTATAATTTAAAATTTTAAAAAAAATGATGATGTGCAGCGCGCATTGTACCTACACTACGCGCTACAAACAAAATCAAGTTGCGAATTGAAATTTTTTAAGGCAAATGCACTGCAGTTGTGCAACACATGTGCGCAAGTTACTAACCATTGGAAGTTTTCTAACAAAAAATGGAAAAATAAAGAAAGTTGCAACTCTTAATTCAAGAGGTGTATTCCAATGGTTGCTTTTGCATTTCAGCCTCTATAAAAGTAGACATTCTCACTATTTCAAATATAACCACAACATTATTAAATTTCTCTCTCTATATACATAGTTCTTGTAAAGATTTCTAGTTTTTGCTAATGGAAATCTTCAAGAATTTGTTGTATTCTAGAGGTAGATTCCTATTAACCGAAGAGCAAACTATTGAGTATAATAGAGGCAATCAAAACCTTAAGGAAATTGTTATACACACCTCAAATTCTATGTTTTGATTTCCCCTTTGTGAATCTATATACAGTTTATTTGTTTACATCTACCCTTTTATTTTCTCAACAATCTTAAGGTTTTGAACGTGTTAATACACATGGAAACAAGTAGTGAATCTGCTTTCAAAGTGATGAATCAAGATTTTGTCAAGTTGGATCGCCTTGATAGTACTGGAACAAACTTTAACAGATAAAAAGACAAAATGATGTTTTCCCTTACGGCACTAAAGGTTGCGTATGTCTTAAATCTTGCATTGCCTAAAATTCCTACACCAAAAGATGATGAGTCGGAGGATCTTAAGGCACAACGTGAGAAAAGAAAGGAAGATGAAATCATTTGTAGAGGCCACGTTCTCAATACACTTTCTGATCGCTTCTATGATCTCTTCACAACAGTTAAATCACCAAAGGAAATTTGGACTGCTTTGGAGTATAAGTATGCTACTTAAAAATATGATGCGGATATATTTCTTATAAGAAATATTGTGATTTCTGAATTGATGATTCTTCTTCTATTTTGGATCAAGAATATGATCTTCAAATCATTGTTTCAAAATTGAAAGATCAGCAATTGAAATTTCTATCTCATTGCAAGTGGGGGTAGCAATTATTGCAAAATTACCCTCCTAGTTGGAATGATTATCAAAAGAAATTGCTTTACACTACTAAAATTTTAACTATTGATCAGAGTATTGAAATGTATGAAAATTGAATAGGATACTAGAATCTTCATAAGAAGGAGTTAGAACTTGTTTCAAAGGTTAATTTTGTTGATGAGCATAAGAATCAAGTCACAAATTCTAAAAGGAAGTTTTTTGAAAATACTAATGCTATGGACAAGATTAAGAAGAACAGAGTTTGTTACAATTGTGGAAAAAAATGGCATTATAAAAATGAATGGAAGTCTAACAAGAAACAAAAGAAAAATAATGCCCCTAGAGCAAATCTTTGTTGAAAAAGATGTTACTGAAATTGTTGCAATAGTAACGAATTGTTACATTGGTATGATCACTAAATTGAATGTGGTTGCTTAAACCAAATCTAATGATTGGTGATATGATTCTGGTACAACTGTGTATAGCTTTTAAATTGTATGTTTGCTTGTTTTACTCTTGAATAAGATGTCCTTGATAGTCATAAATGCTCATGATCTATCATGCTTTATAAGAAAGTTCATGGCAAAGGAATACAATTGCAATTCACTTCTAGCAAAAGGCTTGTATCATGTTCCAAAAATCAGAAAAAATCTTGTATCAATCGATGTATTGAATAAAAAAGGGTCCAAAAATGGTGTATTTGTACGAAAAATGTTACTCTTATGATAACATATTCAAGTTAAATATTAATAAAGACAATGTTTCTATTTATATTTGTTGAACCCCAGTTATGTTAATCATGTTTTGATGATGACCAAATCATACTAATGGTTTGATAACAAGTGTGCAGAAAAACAGGTAGGTTCGGACGCAAATGATCGTCCGAACAAAACAGACCACAAGACATCACGGACGCAAATGACTATTCGAATGACAGAGCTTTGGACGATAGTAATCGTCCGACACAAAGAATTTGAAGCAAGCCTCGGACGAAGAACAGCGTCCGATCATATTTCCAGAAGACTTCGCTTCAATCGGACGCATTCTCGGACGTCCGAACGAATACCCTCGAGAAGGCGGGTTTAGCGGCCGTCCGAACGGTCCAACGGCTAGTTTGTTCGGACGCACTCTTGCTGCATCGGCCGTTCGAAAGGTCCAACGGCTAGTTTTCCAGTAAACAAAAAATAGCCGTTGGGAAGTTGTTGGAAGCAGATATTTGGCAACTATAAATATCCCTAGGTCTGATTTAATTAAGAGAGACTTCTACATTGATTACAAACAATTCTTGAGCTATTTGGGAGAAATAGTGGGTACAAGTGTTGTAATAGTGTAGGTAGTGTGAAAAGAGCTCTAGAATACACATTTTTCAAGTGTGAGAGTGGAGAGATAACAATTGTAACAAAAGGAGGTTGTGAGTGTAAAACTCTTGGCTCAACTAAAGGAAATTAGTGTGAGCAAGAGTGATCCTCATTTGTGTACAAGAGGTTATTGTCTCACCTACTTTGAAGAGACTTTTAGTGGCTGATATCTACTTCAAGTTGTGAACTTGATAGTTGCCTTGTAAGAAGCTCTTTGTAGTTGTAAGCTCCAAGCTTGAGAAGCTAGGGAGTTTGGTTTGATTCTCTTAATCTCAATATTCTTATTTGTTCTTTAAGCTTAAATTGTTGAATATCTATTGTATTCATTTGTGCTTAAGTTTTTATTTGGTGCATAAAGTTTGAATTTCTATTAAGCACATAAAAAGGATTGTTTTTAGAGACAACCTAATTCACCCCCCCTCCCCTCATAGGTTGCTTTTGGGACCAACAATATTGTTGATTCTTCTTATTTTTTGTGTCATGGTAGATTAGGACATGTTAATTGTAAAGTACTACATTTTATGTCTAAATTTGGATTAATCTCATTTAAAGACAACTATGAGAAGAAATGTGAAATATGCATTTAAACAAAAATCACTAAATTCCTTTTTTCCCAAAGCAGAAAGAAATACTCAACTATTAGAAATTGCATTCTGATGCTTGTGAATTAAATGATTTAAGATGTTAACAAGAAGTAGTAACAGATACTTCATTACTTTCATTGATGATTGCTCTAGATATACGTACGTTTATTTAATGAAAGCAAAAGAGGAAGCATTTGATTTGTTCAAGTCTTATAAATCTCTCGTTGAAAATCAATTGGACAAGAAAATCAAAATATTGAGAAGTAATAGAGGTGGTGAATATTTTTCTACTGAATTCTGAATCTTTTGTGAACAAAATGGTATTATACACTAAACAAGTGTACTGTATACTCCACAACAAAATAGTTTGGCTAAAAGGAAAAATAAAACTTTGGTAGATATGGTTAATTCCATGATCTTAAGTTTTGGTGTGTCAAAGAATTTGTGGAAAGAAACTCTATTAGTTGCTTGTCATGTACATAATCGAATTCTATCTCTCAAGACTAAAGTGTCACCATACGAAATATGGAAAGGGAGAAAACCAAACTTAACCTTTCTCAAAGTTTGGGGGTGTATAGCCTATTACAGAGTCCTGGATAATAAAATAATGATAAAGTTAGGACCTAGAGCTCTTAAAAGTGTGTTTGTTGGCTATGCTGAAAATTCAAAAGCTTACAGGCAACTTGATATTGATTCAAACATTATTGTTGAATCAAGGGATATTGAATTTTGGAGAATAAATTTCTTGAAAAATCAACTATGGATGTGGATCCAATTAAAGTATAAGAGCCTACTCCAAATGTTGATCCTTCTAATGACAATAAAAGAAAAGAAGTTGATACTCCTATTAAACTTAGGAGAAGTCAAAGACAAAGAAAAGGAAAACATTTTTCTTTTGATTTCATAATGTCACAGGTTATTGTTTTCCTAGTTCAATGCAATAGAGATTACTTACTTAATAAAATACCAATATTATTAAATATAGAAGATGATCCAAAATCATTTAGTGAAGTTATGATATCTAGAGATACAACATTTTGGAGAGAGGCTGTAAATGATGAGATAGACTCAATATTATCAAACAATACTTGGGTTCTAGTGGATTTACCTGAACTAGGTCCTAAGTCTATTGGTCGTAAATGGGTGTTTAGGAGAAAATATGCTACTGATGGATCCATATTAACTTATAAAGCAAAACTTGTAGTCAAAAGCTTTAGACAAAAAGAAGAATTGATTATTTTTACACTTATGCCCTTGTGGCAAGAATTACATCCATTAGAGTACTATTGTCATTAGCTTCCATTTATAACTTGTATGTGCATCAAATGGATGTTAAAACAACTTTTTTTAAATGGTGACTTAGATGAAGAGGTGTATATGGAACAACCAGATGGTTTTGTATTACCAGGAAATGAAAATAAAGTTTGTAAACTAGTTAATTCATTATACGGTTTAAAACAAGCACCCAAACAATGGCATGAAAATTTTGAATCAATTTTACTCTCTAATAATTTAGATATAATAGTGCTAATAAGTGCATTTATTCTAAATTCACTGGAGAGTATGGTGTGATTATTTGTCTATATATAGACGACATGCTAATTGTTAGTACTAGATTATAAGGGTATACTTGAAACTAAGAAGTATCTATCTTCTTAGTTCAAAATGAAAGATCTTGGTGAAATAGATACTAACTTAGGGATTAAAGTTAAGAAGCATAGTGGGGGCTACGCTTTATGTCAAAAACATTATGTCGAGAAAATCTTAAATAAGTATCAACATTTAAGTGTAAAAGATGTAAGTACCCCTTTAGATCCTAACTTTAAATTACGTGAAAATACTGGCAAACCTATTGCTCAACTTGAATTTGGAAGTGTAATAAGAAGTTTAATGTAAACAATGAGTTGCACAAGGTAAGATAATTCCTTTGTAGTATGTAGATTAGTTAGATACACTAAAAATCCTGGTATTGATCATTGGAAGGCAATTGGAAGAATCCTTGGTTATCTCAAAAGAACTAAAAATTTAGAACTTTTCTATAATAGTTTTCCAGATGTACTTGAGGGATATTCTTATGCTAGTTAGTTTACTAGTGTTAGTGATAAAAACTCTACAAGTATGGTTGGATTTTTATATTAGGTGGAGGAGTAATTTCATGGGTTTCAAAGAAACAAACTGTTATTTCTCATTCTATAATGGAAGCCGAATTTATAGCTTTGGCTTTAGCTTGTAAAGAAGCAAAATGGTTGATAAAACTTATTATTAGATATCAAATTATGGCCTCAACCAATACCAGCCATTGCTTTGAATTGTGATAGTGAAGCCATAGTATCTAGAGCATTGAATAAAGTGTACAATGATAAATCCAGACACATAAGTGGTTGTGAGTACTAAAGTTTGTGTATACCATTTCTTATAGTTTAGTGCAATTTGTAACTCTTAAGTGAGAAGGTTAAGTATATAAATATTTACACTCTTATTGAAGTCATCTTTTTGTACTTTTAATCTTAAAAGTTTGAAGAGATTTCACTTATACGATCATTAGAAGTGGTGCCGCTTCTAACAAAAGTTTGGAATTTTTCTTTTGTACATGATCATGAATTAGGATAGAGCACATGGCTAGTAATGGTACTAAATTGATTTAGTAAACATTTGTATAAGTTTAATTAGTTCAAGTGTGTGATAGTTCTAATCTAATTTAAATCATGGTTTAAGCAATCTTGCCACCTTGATTTAATTATAGAGTTAGTAAATTATTTACACTAAAGAAAAGTTTAAAATGATAGTCACTTTTCTTTATGCATGATGTTAAAAGAGATAGTGTGTTGTTGTTTACATTGCAAACTAAGTCGGGGAATGTAAAATATTTAGTTTGTAATATAAAGTAATTTCAAAAAGTTAGTAGGTGAATGTTGTAATTTAAAATAAAAAAATGATGATATGCGCTACAAATAGAATCAAGTTACGAATTGAAAATTTTCAATACACATGCGCTGCAATTGTGTAGCGTAACTGTGCAAGTTATACAACCGTTGGAAGTTTTCAAACAAAAAACGGGAACATAAGGAAAGTTGTAACTATTGATTCAAGAAGTGCTTTCAAATGGTTGCTTTTGCATTTCAGCCTATACTATAAAAGTAGACATTCTCACTATTTCAAATATAATAACAACATTATTAAATCTATCTCTCTATATACATAATTCTTGGAAAGATTTCTAGTTTTTACAATTGAAAATTTTCAAGAATTTATTGTATCTAACAGGTAAATTACTATTAACCCAAGAATAATCTATTGAGTACAGTAGGGGCAATCAACCCCTTAAGGAAAGTGTTATACATCTCAAATTCTAAGTTTTGATTTCCCTTTTGTTAATTTATACACAGTCTATTTATTTCCATCTACCCTTTTATTTTCTCAATGAAAATTGTTTTAATTCACTTTATGGAGCGGGATGGCTAATCAGCACCATTTGGCCACGTGAACCTAATATCTTACACGAAGATGTCATAACATAATATCTTGAATTTTTTGATATATGAAATTTTACATAAGTTATTAATTCGTTGATCTATAAAATTTCACATCACGTAAAGTAATATAGAGTGAAATAAAGATTTATGAACAAAAATATTCATGACACTAATGTTATGAATCTAATTCATATCGAAATTTTCCTTGCCCGTTGTCATAGGTTCATTGTTGATTTTTCCCTTCGGTAAACATGTTTACTTTTTCTATATAAAAAGGTCACTTGAATAAACATATTTCATCTTTGCTTTACAGGGGTGATTTCTTGTTCCCCAATCATATTGCCTTGGCAGTTGGGTCTGCAGTTAACCACTCTTTGTAGTACGTTGTATGTGTGTGTCAATGAAATCAAATGTGGAGTACTCATACTCAGAAAGTCAACAATTGAAGTATTAGGAGATACCTAATCAACCAAACATGAAAGATTGCTTATAAAAGCAGGATGACGGCGTGCTATAAAATACTTAATAAAATGTCCAACAAATACTAACATGATCCATCTACATCTTTAATCATATTTGTAAATTCTGTTATACAAATTAAATTTTTTAAAATAAATGATATTAATAAATATAAATAAAATTTATAATATTTAATTCTATTATACCACATAATTTATAAATTAAAATTAGAGATAGGATCTGTCTAAATCTTTTATTATTATTATTATTATTATTTTTTTTTTTAATGTAACAGACAATAGAACGTCATTGATGATGATGATTTCATGGTCTCGCCATCTGCTTGAGAATGACTCGGAGGCTGCTTAAAGCATTATCAAAGTATTCTAGCATTAATTACTTCACCTTTGCAAACTTTCTTAGACATTAATTTAACAAACAAAATCATAAAGAGCGCAAACGTGTACATCTGTACAACAGACGCGCATATATACAATGACATACAATTAGCTTAGTTTCTAATTTATAACGCTAGCTAGCCTAGCTTAGGTCTCTTAAGCTCACAAATAGATTTAAATTGTCCTGCATTAATTTTTTAAAAAAAAATAAAGAACGCTTAATATATATATAGATTTGGTTTAAAATTTATTGATTTAAAATTTGGTTTAAAATTTATTGATTTAAATTTTGGTTTAAAATTTATTGATTATAAATTTTTAAATCAAAGTTGGGTATCAACTTATGTATTAGGTTTCTTTTGATGGGCTTTCTCGTGATTTTTCTTTCCAACTGTGGTATCAGAATTTTTGATTGTTAGGCCGGTAAATGTTCTCTTCTTGAGATTAGGCTATAATCATTCTCTTCATAGTATCGAACCATAGAGTTAAGAAGACTGGGTTCATTGGACCAGGGCCTAGGGGTCTAGTTTATTCACAGAGGGAATGAGATTTAAGAAGAGTGGATCCGCGAGTAAGTTGATGAAGAATTTGGCTTTGCATAGAGTATTAAAGTGAGCTTGATGAGTTAGTTTTCAGTGTCGAAGTATACCCATGAAGGGGGAAATTGTTGGGTTCATGAGTAGGTTTAATTTGTTCCATATTGATTTGAGAGAGAAATAAAGAACACTCAATGTATAGGTTGGATCCAAAACTTACTGGGTTAATCTTTTAGGTCAAGATTAGGTACGAACTTATATATTGGGCCTCTTTGATGTTGAGAGCTCTTATATTTTTTTCCCCAACAGTGGTATCAGAATTTTAGTTACGAGACTAGATTACTCGTTTGTAAGTGACCGGTGTCTTCTCGGTGTTGAACCATAATATTCTCTTCTTGGTGTTCGACTATGAGGCCAGGTGTTTGGCCACTTTACCATGGCCAGGGGTCTAAATTAATGTACAACAAAGTTCAAAAAGAGTAGATCCATGGTTAGTTGATGAAGAATTTAGACTTGCACGGAGGAGTAGGTCCATGATTGGTTAATAAAAAATTTGGACTTCCATGAATTATTAAAGGTGGGTTTGATGAGAATCTTAATTTAATGTGAATGTATGCTCATAAAAGGGAGAGATTGTTAAGTTTATGAATACATTTAAATTCTTTCACATTAATTAAAAATAAAATAAAGAACACTTAATATATAAATTAACACAAAAATTTAATAATTTAAATTTTTATATCATAATTGGGTGTCAATATGTGTCAGACTTCTGAGCTTGAGACTTTTATAAGTAAATTTCAAAGTTAAGATGCGTGTTGTGCTCACATCTTCTACGAAACTGAGGGGTGGCTAGCTTAGGATGACGCAATCAAAGAAATAATCGTCCTTAACGACAAGCTTATGTTATTTCCGAGAAGCACCTGGCTTGATACCTCTCTCACTCTCTCATGAATTGTGGGTCAACATTCAACATGTTTTACTATGACCACATATTAAATAATCCTTCTAGAAATGGATGGTTTTTGCTTTCTCGACAAGAGATTGGCCCTCTTTCGGGATGAATTCAACAACCCAAAGTTCTCAAGCACTCTTGCAATATAGGCTGCCATTAATGGAGTCAGGTGGACTCCCTAATGCTACCGAAGACGAAGAAAGAGCAAAGTTCACAGGCAAAATCAGGTTGAGCCCTGAAAATTCTTGTACAAATTATGGTGATTTGGATCACACAGACAACAAAACAAAGCCAAGCCGAAGAAGATCCAGGGCGTCTAAAAATACTCCAACGATTAGGCTCCTCAATGCCAACACTACTAATTTTCGAGCCTTGGTGCAACAATTTACAGGCTGCCAGAGTGCTTCTTCATTCAAAGGTCCAATCAACTTGCATTTTGGAGGAGGGAGTAGGGAAGAAAATGATTTACATACAGCTGATGATCATCAATCGATTAGCTTGATCGCATACAACAATTTTGTCAATAAAATTCAGCCTCACAATCAAGTGCATGACCAGCAGTTGAAGTTTGATGATCAAGAACGTTTGTTTTCTCGTGGAAGCTTTAACACAGATTCTTCCCTTTCAGCATCTGGTAACCTTACAACTTATACAACAAACCTGGAAAATATTGCTGTAGAGGATAATAATTTTTTAGCTGATCTCCCTGGAGATTTTTCTTCAAATGGACTTACAGATCAAGATTTTTTCTGCTGAAGTTTTTGAGAATAATTAGAAATTTTTGTTTCCCTTGTTCATCATGAGACAATGAAAGATAAGATTCCTCAACCCTTCAATTACGCCCCTCCAGTCGCAGTCGAAGATTTTCGGTTCCTCGTTTCCCTAGTTATTTTATGCATGAACAGCTAATATTTTTCTTAAAAAAAAAAAAAAATTCAAAACAACAGATTGTAGTATAAGATAATTGATTAGAATAATTAAAACAGATCTTATAAAATTAATCTTATTTATAGACCTTGTCATTTGTAAATTTTATAAAATCTTTTTTAAATCAGTTAATGTGATAAGATTTTAAAGATTTAATTAGATGTATAGTATAGACACTATAGTACGATAGTATGTCATAGTATAGAATATTTGCAACAAAAGATACATCCTTTCACTTAGATAAAAAAACTTATTAAGTTTCCCTTTTATTTTTCTTTTGTTGCTAATATATCTAGATACTATCGTAGTATCGTACTATCATTACATATTTTATTTGTAGGGTTAGTAACACTTTGTCCTCTTGAACTAGGCAGTAATTACAATTTGTTCCTTAAAACTATAGAAATATATACTTTATCTCTCATTTACATTATTCATTGGGTTTAGAAAATTTAAAATATCAAGAAAATTAAGTTAAATAATTGAAATATCCTTAGTATTATGTTTTAATTTTTCAGGTATTTAATTGATTTTTTGATATTTATAAAAGAATTAGAAAAAAATAGAATAAAAAACACATTGATATCTTTTACTTTATGGAGTGAAAAAGTGAGAAATTGTAATTATATTATATCCGATATTACAATTTGTATAGGTTAAACCAAATATTAAAATTTTAAAATACTAAAAGACATCAAAAAACTAAAGATTTATTACTGAAAATATATTTTTATACAATATCTTTAGAGAAAAATTTTAAATAGGAAATAAGCCTATTATGAATTCATCTACCACTATTAATAAACATTGAAAATTCAAAATAATATAAAATTTTTTCAAAAATTTTAAAAATTAGACAAAGAAATATATTGATATAGATTATATTAAAATATTATATAATTTAATTTTGCTTATTTTTAATTAATTATCACATCACTATCAAAATTTAAATATATAAAAAATAAAAATAGAGTACCAAGAATATTTTATAATTTAGTAAGATTGACTTAATAATTTTAATGTTAATAATAGATAAATAATATCAATAGAGGGCAAAGCATATATTTCTATGATTCAGGGATAAAATATAATTACCCACCTAACTCTGGGGCAAAGTATTATTAACCTTATTTGTATGCTAGTTTCGGATGCCGAGTAATGCAACTGATCGCAAGAAAGTTAATCATATAAGTTATGAATCAATCTTTAGGTTGTTCATCTTAGACTAGGCTCCTCTTAAATAAACTTTTCTCCAATTTTCTCTAATGATCTATTATATTTAAATAACTAAAATTTATAAAATTATCAAATTACATCAATAATTTTGTTTCAATAAATAGATCAACATATCTTAAAATCAAATTTATTCGTAAATGTTTTATCATTCAATTTGTACGAAATATTTGAACGGTGTAGAATGGGTCAAAATCAAAACAAAAATTAAAACACTTTTAATCAAATGAAAAACTTAAGCCATTTATTTACAATTTTTTTATATAGCAAGTATATGTAATAAATTACATAATGAATGGATATGATTTTAAAAAAATATTTTTGAATTATATTTTTATAAGGTGTATTGGAAAAGAATTCTCTCCAAGTATTTAAAAGGAGCCTAGCCCGTTCATGTTAATCCGCCCAATGTTGAATCGGTCCATTTCGATTATATTATCGAGTCGATTAGAAAATCAGGAATTTAAGACCTTGTAAATATCCTTATACCCGATCTATATACGATAATTAATCATTAATTTCACATATTATAACCCAACATTAATTGATTTTATCTCATTCCCTTCCCATATACAAGGTATTTATGTAATTATTATAATTTTCTTTAATTTTTTTACACTAATAAATGTCATAATTGGATGGATGGGTTCCTAGACTAGGTACTTTATACATATGCATTGGGTAGCAGGTCAAATTTTTCTTGATCTAATATTACCAGATCGATGCACCTCTGGTCTGGTAAAGGCCATACGAATCAAGTACCTGATCCATGAATATTCCTACCTGTCTCTAGAGGTGAAGCCACGTTAAATAGAGTGTGGGCATTTCCCTCCATCAAGTTTCAAAAATTACAAAATGAGTAAGCAAAAACTTTAAGAATTTTAATTTATTCTTATAATTGCATCATTTAAAATTTATCAACTTTTTTATTTTCTTTACGCTGCCCTCCTAAAAGCTTAAATAATATAGTAAAAAATGATATTAAACATTAAGAATAAAGATCACATAAAACCTAAAATTTCAACTACTGTGAAGTTTAGTACATACAATGGATTAGATAATATTCTTTTTAAATTCATTTTTAAGACAACTACTATCATAATCCTCTATTACATACAAAATTATATTAAAAAAAAAAGATATAATCCACTTTATACCCTACAACTTGTCACTATTCTTTACATTGCACAAACTTTTTTTTCACTTTGGACCCTAATATTTTCTTTCCTTGCTACTTAACTCCAATCATGTATTAAAAGATTCTGTTAATTTATTGGCTTCCATTGATGGTTTGACCAAAGTGGCAAAGAAAGAAAATATCAAGGTGCAAAGTGGCTAAAAGAAAAGTTCGGGGTGCACTGTGACAAATTAATGCAACAAGTTGGGGTGCAAAGAGAAATTAACCGATAGCAAAAAAATAAGACATATTTGGAGAAATAAATGGATTGGACAGGGAGAAGCTTAGTAGCCTTCACTAAAAATCCATCAAGGGAAAAAAAACTTACTGTAAATGAAATTTTGATAGTTGAAATATGGAAAACAAAATAAGAATTTAGTGGGGTACACGAATGATTTTATTGAAAATGAGGTTCAATCTTGCACTTTCTAGCTTGCATGTGTTTTTTAAATCTCTTAAATGAGGTAAGGCTATCTCTTATACACATTAAGATTAGTATAAGAGACTTTTTCACATTGATCTGTAGTGATAAAACATCTATATGTGTAAAAGAGAGAGGAATTATGCTTGACTTGTAAATTTTGAGAATTCTAACATTGCATTCCGAACTTTTTTATCACTTTGCACCCTAATTTTTTTTTTACCACTTCAGTCCAGTTATGAATGGAAGCCACTGAATTAACAAAATTTATTAAAGGTTAGACTGAAGTGGCAAGAAAAGAAAATATTATGGTACAAAGTGATAAAACAAGTTGGGGATGGAATGTGGGAAAAAAGTGATAAGTTGAGAGATGTAAAGTGGATTACAGCCTATAAAAAAAGTTACTCTTACTTTAAGAATTGTTGAAATCTAATCCTATCTCAGGGTCATGGCTTTGCCCTGCCTGAATGTTTGAAATTCTAGGGTTTAGATGCAATTTGCATAACTACCTTGTAAATTTGAAATTTTCAATGTCTAAGGGTTTGTTTGGTTGGGTTGAAAATATTCTCCTGAATTCTTAATGGCAAAAAATACTAGAAAATAGTTTTCTTGTATAAAATATTTTTCAATTTTCTTTACTTTAGCTAAGAATAACTTTCAAAATTATTATAAGAATGTAAGTTATTTTTCCAATAGTGCAGGAATGACATTAAATCATAAATACCTACTTTTATAACTTCAATTATTACATTTATTTTTATTTTCATTACTTGCTCATTCATTTGGGTCTAGCAGTAATATAACTATCATTCTATATAATTTACAGCTACGTTTTCTTGCAATTAATTTTAAACAAATTCAATAATTTGTTGACTATAATTACTTGTGAAGTTATTACAATTGCTATAAGTCTTTTAACTCATATAAAGATAATCAAATATGAAAAACACTAAAAAGTATGTTCATGTTTGCAACGGCCCTTTAAAGGCGGGTTTTATACATGAACTTTTGACAGTGTTCTTATTTAGTCCGCCAACTTCAAAATGTGTACTTTTGGTAATGTAAATTCAGTCTCTCAATTTCTAAAAGTGTCTATTAAGTACTTAAATTTTTAAATTTTGTTTTAAATGATCTCTCAATGTTAAACTCAAGTACAACAATTTTTACTTTGCCCCCAAAAGATTTGGTTTAATTTCTATTTCCTCCTATACATTTATAAAATATGGCATTTAACCATTATAAATTGTTTTGGTTAAAAATCAAATAATTGACTAATTTGACCAAGAGGAAAAGAAAACAATACCTTTTAACAATTTCTATAACCTAAAAATTATAAGAAAAATATATAAACAAATTATTTTTTTTCTTTTTATCAATCTAGTACTTTAGTAAAACCAAGACTATATATATATAGATATAATTTAGGAGAATATGAGGAACACAATATATGATTGAATAAAATGTACTTATACATATTAATTTATAAGAGACATTTTAATTAAACTAGTTAATAGAGAACTATTTATCCAAACATTAAGATAGAATAATTTTGTCTAATTTTAAAATTTGGGAGGGGCAAACATACTCTAAACTAAACCTTAATGGGACAAAATAAAAATTCGCCTGGTTGGATTTAGCCTCAAGGACTGTTTAAAACTAAATGAGAAGTTTAAGGACTTAATAGATACTTTTAAAAGTTGATGAACCAAATAAAAAGATTGGTAAAAGTTCAGGGGCTGTTAGATTCATTTACTCTTAAAAAGGTTACATTTCAAAATAGGATATTTTTATTTTATCATCCAAATATAGGAAAATTATATGGAAAATTTATTTTTTAATGTAAAATATTTTAAAACAACTTAGGAAAATATTTTATATCCAATCAAACTGAACCTAAGGTTCTATTTGATTGGGTGTAAACAATTTTTAGCAAAAATGTTTTCCCGACAAAATATTTTCAATGAAAATAATAGTTTTCCCCCTTATTTTTCAGTGTTTTGTTGACTTGATGAAAAGTTATTCCAAAAATAAATTTGATACCTAGCATAGGCAAGTGACAACAACGAGAATGAATTGTTCATTAATCAATTCCGGCGATCGGCAGTTTTCGCAGTCAAATTTTCTCATTGTGGCCTGGTCACCGAGAAATGATAAAATCCTCAACCAAAGTTTAACCGGAGATTAGGGCTAGCAATTTTCACATGACACAATAACAAATTATGACATGAGCCAAATTTTGTCAAATTATTATTAGATTTAACTTTTTATAATATAAAATTAAACAAGTTGGATTTGGTCAACCTGTGAGTTGACACTATAACAATTAAGGTACTAAATAAACATATTTTACTGATTTGTTATCTCAATTATAATTTAATATAACATACCTTAACATTGTGAGCAATAGTTTAATATTTAATTAAATATAATAATTATTTGAATCTGAATATTGTCTAAAAAATGTCAATAATGTTAAATATGTATTCTAAATTGATAGGAAAATAAGGTTAGTATTAATAATTATTTAAGTTATTAAATAATTAAAATGTGAGATTTTAATTTAAATGGGTAGCAAGTTATTTAACATATCAAATAAGGTTATACATCGCTGTTAGAAGTAAACGGGTCAGACACGAATAGGGCATAATAAGAAACGGACCCTACACGACCTGATACAAAACAACACGATAAGAAACGGATCATACTTGGCATGACACAACCCATTGCCACCCCTGTCCGAGATGCCTCTCTGATGCACTAACCCAACTAGAACCTCGCATCAATCATCGTCGACGACCGATTGAGAATGACTTGCAACCATCTCCGATGTCAGAAATCTCACGCTAACACTAACACTTCCTATCTCAACTCAAACATTGCCACTCTCATAACGTTATTCGCATTGCTATGGCTTTTTTTTTTAAGGTAAAATTAGTAATTTTTATTGATGATATTAAAAAGTATTCTCTAGGCAGAACTTCTACTGTACAAAGAAATTAAAACTATACCAACTATTCACTATACCAATCTAGACACTAAACATTATTCATTCTATCTACAAAAACTATCAAAGAAAGATATCTTGGGAAAAATTCCAATCTATAGTTAGTTCCCAATTTTCCTTCGTCTGAGGAATCTTTCTTCATCCCAAAATATCTAGGCGAACTTTCTTCACAACTTGTTGTAGTAAGGGCATCAGTAGTCATCATTTTGTTTGTGAAGATCCTTTGGTTCCTTTCTCTCCAAAGCAAGTAGACAACAACTCCTAGGAGTAGCTTTCTTAGGTAATTTATGAAAGAGTTGTGCTTCAGTTGCTGTGATAGCCATTCCAATTTCTCTTTCCATCCATACACACCTCTATATTGTAGTAGTAGTGCTATGCTAGAGATCAAACATAGGCAACATAGTCACATTTAAAGAAAATATGCTCCATGGATTCCAATTCTCTACTGGGACATAAATTACACCAAGTGTCAGTTACCACTCCCCACTTCAAGAGTTCATCCTTTGTAAGTAGTCTCATCTTACATAGCATACAAAGAGTAAAAGTATGTCTTGGAATAAAATCTTTGTACCAAACCAGATGATCCCAAGACACTTTATCACTAGGATTACTCAATAGTTTAACCGCGGATTTAGTAGTAAAAGTACCTGATTTATCACCCTTCCATCTAAATGAGTCAGCCATAGCTTTATCCAGAAAACATGAAGCATATATAGCTTGAATTAATTCCTCTACTTTTGCATTTCTTCTTCTTCCAAGAGGCCAAGTCCAAGAATTTCCAAGAATGATGGTCTCCAATTTTGCTTGGGGCTTGCTTTTGAATTGTTTTATTATCTCATGCCAATATCTTTCAATAAGAGGACTATGAGGATGCCAATTATCGATTCACATGTAGATCTTATTCCCGTTTCCAACATTAGCCGTGATATGAGGTCTCATAATTTGTCCATATCAAATTGCCTCATAAGTTTCCTCAAAGATTGAGTCAAGTTTAATTGACATATCCCACAAAGATTGATTTTCAATGTATGAACCCAAGCAATCCAAAGAGAGTCCTTCATTTGAAAAAAATTCCACATTTGTTTCAAGATTAGAGCTTTATTCCAAATCTGCATACTAGTACAACCCAATCCACCTTCATTCTTTGGTTTGCAGATATCATTCCATTTCACTTTAGCCCCTGTATGTTTATATTCAATACCTATCCAAAAGAAATGCAGACATCCTACTCTCAATATTTTTCAAGAGACTCTCATTGGTAATATGAAAATGTTGCTCTAATATGTTTGCAAGCTAGTGAATTGACTTTATGAGCTGCAACCTCCCATCATATGAATGAATTTTAGAGCTCCAACCCAAAATTCTAGACTATATCTTATCAATAAGATTTTTGCAGTCAGCCATGGATAGTTTTGTGCTGCTCAGTGGGACTCCTAGATATCTGATAGACAGTGCTCCATAATTTCATCCCCAGAATTTGACATAGTTTTTCCCTTTTGTTATTAGCCAATCCAATAAAAAATACATCACTTTTATCCAGATTCGATGTAAGACCTAACATTTTATAATTGAATAGCTTCAGTGAGTGATATGTAATAGTAGAAAATAAAAACAAATCATCAGCAAAAGTAATATGATTTATCCCCAATTATTTACACTTGGGATGGAAGTCAAATCCAAACTCTTTGGTTCTTGCATCTACTAGCAGAGAAAAAACTGAAGAGCCAACAGAAAGAGGTAAGGAGATATGGGATCTCCTTTATGGGATCTCCTTGCCTCAATCCTTTCTCATTTTTGAAGTACCAAACCAAAGATCCATTCATATTAATTGAAAAATGAGAAGTGCATTCTCAATTTTTTACCCAGTCAATAAACTTTTGAGGAAAATTCATAGCTTTCATAACTGCAAATAGGAAAGTCCACCCCACTGTGCCATAAGCCTTCATTAGATCCACCTTTATTGACACTCGTATCATACCTAGCCTTTCCATCATTTCTGTGATAGCCTCTAATAAGTTCATGCACCAATAAGATGTTGTCAACTATATTTATCCCTTTCAAGAATGCCTTCTGTTTACAGCTGATCAAACTAGGCAACAATTTTTTTAAGTCTTTCTGTCAGCACTTTTGAATAGATTTTTTATAAGATATTGTAGGAGGAGATCGGTGTATATTCTTTCATTGTAGAAGGGTTTGGGATTTTTGGAATAAGTGTGTGAATGGTACTATTCAAAGGAAAATACATATAGTTGATCGTAAAACAAAACTGGAGAGCATTTATGACATCCTTACCCACAGTATTCCAATTTGCAATATAGAAATCTACACAGTATCCATCTGGCCCTGGAGCTGTGCCTTTCTTCATGGAAAATAAAGTATGTTTTATCTCAACTTCAGTCACTACTGCTTGTAAACCTTCCCCCTGTTCAGAAGTTAGTTTTGATGAGATCACTTTTTGCAAGAGTACCTCATGCTTATTTCAAAGAAAGTGCCATTCTCGCTAAATAAATTCTTGTATATATGGTTGGGTTTTTGTGTTCCAACATCAAATGGTAATTGCTGAAGCCTTTGTTGAACAACTCTGAGCTCCTTCTTGATCTAACTAACCCTTGTGCTAATATTGCGGGAAAACTTCTGATTTATTTCTTTAAATAGAGGCTCCTTCAGATGTCTAAGTTTGATACACATCTCATTATGTGTATAAGAGACATGTCATATCTTAGATTTTAAAATTTTAATTAATCTCGAATTACCATAATTTCAAATTCGATACCCATGATCTAGTTTATATTTTTTGAATCTTATACTTAGATCAATTTGTTATATATTTGATAGATTTGTATCCTCTCCATTTCTTTGTCCACTTCCTTATATTTAAATAATTAAAATTAAAAATTGATCTGAACATGCAATTAGTTTTGTCTCTAAGCAGATAATCATATCCAAAATTCAATTCATTTGAAAAAATTTCACCACTGAATTATGAATCACATGAGGACAATGCAAAAATTATAAAGTTTTGGTTGAAAATATAAATCTTTCTTGATTAAAAAATATAATTTATTATTTTCTTCTAAATTTTTACAAGACATTTATGTAAACATGATTTTATTTATGAATGATTTTAATTTTAAAAAATATTTTTTAAGGGTAAATGGGGACTCTTCAATCTACACCTAAATGGGGAAGGTTCTTGTCCGTATCTAAAAACTATGCAAGAGTAAAAATTAACCCCTTCAGTTATTGCTAGGTGCTTTATTTTTGGGACATGGGTCTAGGTTGGAGGTAATGAAGGAGACATAATTGAGTTTTTTTCATAGGTAAATAATTAGGTAGATCGGGCGAAACAAAAAAATGAGTCTCAAATGTGGGTCTCACACAAAAGATCTACTTTTTTGACTCACCTGAACTAATCTACCTAAGTCCTCTCCTTTTCAATAACTACAAAGATTTTGCTATTTTTACTAAGATAAAGTTACTCGTAACAAAAAACCCGCACTTTAAATTCAGAATGTATTTTAAAAAATAAAAAATAGAATAGTCTGCCTTTCTTACAGGGACTAGTATGGAAGAATGTGCACCTGCATATTTGGTGTATTTCTTTCCTTGATAATTTTTATATATTTTTTATATTTATAATAATGAGAATGAATTAAAAATGTTAATAAAAAATGAAACAAATTAAAATTATTTAATGTTTTATTGAGTATATTTAGTTGATTGGTACAAGCTATAGTGATTTGCAGCGTACCAATGTTATTTCTAAAATAACAATGTAGTGCCATAAATGAGAATTAAATTTGATTTTTAGGTTATTAGTGAAAGAATTAACAAATGTAATATATTAGTAATATATTGTTCTCTATTAACTAATTATGTTATTGATTGCCCGAAACCCGAACTCAATATTCTTTGTTAATCAATCCAATAAATATAAAATTGTATTTACCACAAAATGACTTGCAAAATCAAAAGAATGGGAATGATAGTTGACGTAAAGGCCAAGTTGTGGCAGTGTCCTATGGTATTTTGATTTTATATTTTGGTTTATTGAATTTTGACAAAATAATGGTCATAACATAGAATTAGTTCTGATGATGTAATTATTTATTTTAAATAACTAAAGAATGATTACTTAAAAAATTGATGAATTTACAAAGTTTGAAATCACAATTTTCATTACTAATTATAAAACCTGTCTCTTATACAATACTAGATTGTATAAGACAGTTGAAGAATAAAATCTCTACCTGTATAACTAAAACCATTACAAATTCAATGCAGGAAAATAACCAAACCATTAGCATTTATTTGTTGGTATAATTTCATTTTGTATTCCCTAACTTATATCTAATTCCTATTTTACATTCAAATTTTAGTTTTGAGTACTTTACACTCCCAACTTTCAAATCCATTCTATTTCAGTCTAATTTTTAGCATTGTTACCAAAATTAATAGAATCTCCACATGTGCACCCAAAATTTTTGTAGAAAATTATTTTACATCATACTAAATTTATTATACATGCATAAAGGTTCCACTAAATTTGGTGACAATAGGTCAAAAGTTAGACTAAAATATGATGGATTCGAGAGTTCGGGTTGTAAAGTGTTGAAAATGAAAATTGAGGGTAATGAGAATTGGATACAAGTCAAGGGATGCAAAGTGAAATTTATCCTTATTTATTTGTTAAATATGTAGTGCCTGTGTGTTTCCTCCTAGTTGCTTAGTTGTAGTTCCCTAGTCTATGCTAAATGGCATAAGTACGTCTTTCATTTTGTTTTCAAGTAGCACCTACATAGGATTGCTTCGGTTTTAAACCTTAACGCGCAACCCTTTTCCGGTTTTAAACCTTTCATTTCTTTATTCTAAAATTGTGGCCCCCAAGTTCTTTTTAAAAATTTGAGAAAGTTTCATCTCAATTAAATTTTATGTTTTTTTCCTGTTTGGTTCCTTGATAAATTTTAATTCATCTAACCCAACCATATATACATCATAAGAGTCACACGAGTGTCATATTTCTTAGTTATAACACGTATCAATTAATTATTTTTAAAATCAAACTGAAATGAGGTAAAATATATACAATAATTTCTTATATTTTACTGATATACTAATCTTGTATCAAGATATGACATGTCTAGATGTGGTGAAAAAAATCATTTTTTGTAGTTAACTATTTTTTAAAAAAAATTAAAAGCTGATCATAAGTATCCATCAAGTTGTTTTCAATAGAAAATCACATTACAATAACCCAAAATATGTACTTTTTAAAATGCAATTTTTATTACGTGATTCTTGTTTTATCTTTCTGAAATTCAAGAAAAATATTGTAATGTATAAAAATTATTCTCCATTTAAAGATTAGTTCTTAAAGCCATTCTATGAAATTTTATTTACTATTCTTCTTTAATTCTAAAACTTGTTCCTAAAATTCTATTATAGAAGGAAATTTACTTCAATCATATTCAATTCTTAAAGTAATACCTCATAATTAGTAATTTCTAAAGTCTTTCTACGAAACATTCTTTCCTATTCTTCTTTAATTTCTAAACCCGATTCATGATTCTTCTATTATACAAGGAAATTTACTTGAATTAAATTTATTTCCTTATATGAAACACAAAAATTGATTTTCTTTCCGGTTTAATTCTTTTCTAAGCACTTTACATAATTAACCCCAATTATTATAAAAATTTCAGTCAAGTTTTAAGATGTAGTGTAATCATTAATATATGCGCTTACTCCATTTTACACGCCATGACTTGTGCTCGATTCTCATTTTACACCCCATACTTATTTTTTTGGATATATTACATCCTAAACTATCAGCTTTATCCTATTTTATTCCAACTTTTAACACTGTTATCCAAGATATTGGATGTTCCAACCATGCACATCACTCACCTAAAGTAGAACATCTGACAAATTTTAAACACTACTAAGAATCAGATTAAACTAAGAAGAATCTAAAAGTTAAGGGTGTAATATGTCAAGAATTTAGAATAGGGTCACAAAGTGAGAATTTATCGTAACTTAGGGGATGCAAAGTGGAATTAGTGATGACTTACTTCTACAGGTACAATACATACCTAAACAAGGGCACGGTATACACACTCTTATTATCCGTCAATTCTAGTTATAGTGTATAAAAATTAGACTAAAATGGAATAAATCTAAAAGTTTACGGTTCAATATATCCCAAAATAAATATAAAGTGTAAAGTAAAAATCAACTACAAGTTAGGGATACACAGTAGAGTAAGACCTTAAATTTTACAATGAAGGTAAACAATTTCTCAACAATTTTCCACATGCTTCCATATTAAATTTATAGTTGAAATCCCTTCCCAAACAATTCTATCTAGTTTTAATTATTCCCCACGAAAGATTAAGGAAAGTTACTTTGAAATCCCATAATTACTTCATAACATTTGGATAATCCTTGAAATTACTTTCAATTTAGCATTAATTCGTAGTTTAAATTTTTCTTAGTCTTTCTAATTTATTAATTAGTCATAGTTAGTTTTTCAATACTTCATTAAATTAGTCATAGTTAGGTTTTCAATACTTCTAATCAATTAATTCATTGTTAGTTAAGTTAACTAGTTTGATTAATTCACGTTCTCTTTGATTTTTCATTAGTTTATTAGGGTTAGTCCATTTAATGTAGAATGAGAACACTCAAGTGGATGCCAGATTTTCATGTTGATAAAGAATCTCTAGTGGTTCTAGTCTGGATTGCTCTTAACTAAGCTCCATATTTATGATAATTAATTGCTGTTTTCCATTGCGTCCTTGATTGGGCAACCTCTAAAGATGGATGCCTCCACAACCTCATTATGTCAGTTGAGTGTTGCCCGATTTTGAGTTGAAGTTGATGTCTCTAAGCCCTTATTCAATCAGTTATGGGTGGGTAATGAAGCATCTGCAAGGCGGGAATTCATTATGTATGAAATTTACTGAGTTATTGTTCTCATTGCATGAACCTAGGGTACTCGAATAAAGATTGTAGAGTTCTTCATTCGAAGTTGACTATTATATCCAAAGATGTTATTGAGACTGATGAACAACTTCCAGTAATAGATTGAAGACCGACCCCAAAGAGAACAGGGAACCCTAAACAATTTCAGCAATGTCAACCCAAGAAAATTTTGAATCTTACAAAAGAAAACCAAACCCTAGTTTTAGGGAATGATTTTGGTCTCCCATTACTGATAAATAAATAGTTCCCACAATTTCCTCCATTGTTGGGGTGGAACGGGAAGGTGCAGAGGAGCCTCCAATAAACCCTAATTTGGCAACAGCAAGTGCCATGGATTAATTCGAGCAAAATCCTAACCCTTTTGCTGAATCCCCTAATGTGGTAAATGAGAACCAATTCTCTAGGATGCATGGACAGAGGCTAGAATGTGAAGAATGCCATGCTGGTACTTCGAATGGATCTTATGTGGTTGCTTCGTCCATGAATCAGTCGATGATGTGTTTTGGCTGAGGTAGGAGTTACGTGAAAATCTCAGGGATGTTAATATGCATGATGTTGACTTCACTATGGTAATTAAACTGCATGATTCGATAGTTTAGATATCACCATTGTATCTTTGGACTCTTAAAAAAGCGAACTCCTTTGAAACGTAATAAAATTATGGATTCCTTGATGAATTTGAATTCGGTGCAACGTGTAGACTTGCCCAGGTTGAACCTCAATGCCGAGTTGTATTCTTTTCTTAAAAGGCTGATTAACATGAAATTCTCAGCCAGTGATGATGTTGTTGATGGCTACTTGGATTCTACTCCTAAAAAGAGGCATTATCAAAAGAAGCAATATACGCTTACATATTTAATGATCACAAGGCAGACTGTTAAGTCATCGTGTAACTTCTCCTTGATTCATTTAAATGAAAGCTTAGATGGAAATATTTTCGGGACCTCGGGTAAATCTTCAGTTTGCAGACTTAAGAAATTAATTCGCTTACATGGTATTTATCTTGTGCATTATCAATATCTCTAACAAAATTTGGATGTTCTAGAAACCTGAAGTTCATGTAAATTCTTTATTTAATTCTAATAAATTGTTTCATGCTATTGTCACGAGCTCACTCTTTCTGGACTTGCCAACTCGTGAGGCACTTAGATTTTCACCCTAAGTCAGCCTTCCTTCACACTCGCTACAAAAGAAGAGAGAAAAGAGAAATTGAGAACTCTACGTATTGAATTTCTCAAGTTTGTGAGGTATGTTACAAATGAGAGGCTTGGCCCCTTTATATGGTTACAAGAGAGTATTTTAGAACCTACAACATTAATTACAAATCCACAATTTTCTAGAGAATTATATCTAGAGAATATTCTAGGCCTCCCTAGAATATTCTAAGGCATCCAAGGCCATTCTAGGAAATTCTATAGAACTCTAGAATGTTCCACAATCCTCTGGAGAAGAGACTTGACAGTCCTTTGGGTGAAACTCTTCGTTTGAACGAGCAAACCGTGTCATTCTCCCCTACATATTCTGGCAACGTCCTCATTGGCTTAGGCAGTATGGAATGCATCAATATAGTTTCTTGAATTGCCAAAGTGCCTCGGCCGGTTCAGTGGCTACCCTTGCTTTTTGGCAAACCTTTTCATCGCACCTCGTACTTGATCGTGGGCTTACAATACCTTTTTTGTACCTCTCGTACCTTTTGTATGCAATTCACCTCACGATCATAAGAGGTCTTTGCTCCCATAAGTGCTCTCTGTGACAATCTGCGACTAGGATTTTGCTCGTCCTCATGGTAGGGGTTCAGCAAGCTCACATGAAATGCCAGATGAAGTTTTAACTTCGGAGGGAGTTCCACCTTGTATGCCATATTTCCTACCCGTTTACGTACCTTGAAGGGTCCCTCGTACCTTCGAAATAGTCCCTTGTGCACCTTCTGATACCTAAGTATAGAGTACATCTTGCCTAGCACAAGGTTGATTTTCTCAAACTTAAGAAATCGTCTATTTTCATCGGCCCACTTCTTCATCTTCTTAGCAATCTTGTGTAGGGATAACCTTGCCAAATCTGCCTCCTCTTGCCATGTCTTAGCAAGTTCATACGCTGTAGGGCCAATACCGCTTTTATGTCCTACCACGACGGTGCTAGGAGTGAGTGGTGTTGTCCCATCACTATCTCGAAAGGACTTTTCCCTGTAGACTCGTTCACCTAGAAGTTAAAAGAGAATTGGGCAACATCTAGTAACCTTGCCCAATTTTGTTGTGTTGAGCTCACATACTACCTCAAGTATAGTTGTAGTAGCGCATTCACCCCGTTCATAAATCAATTTGAGAGCTTAACTTCTCGACATGTTAAGCTCTGAACCCAACAACTCAAATAACTCTGTCCAGAATTTTCCAGTGAATCGGGGATCTTAATTGCTCACAATTGTTCGTGGAACTCCCCAATACTTCACAATATGCTTCATTAATAACCGGGCAGCTTTCTCAGTTGGACAGTCCTTGAAAGCGGCTATGAAGATTCCATACTCAGAGAACTTATCTACCACGATCATGATGGTTTGGCATCTCTTAGATTTTGGTAGGCCAACTATAAAGTTCAACGAGGCGCTTTACCCATGATCTCTCTGGAATGGGAAAAGGTTCCAGTAAACCCGCCATTTTTTACTGCTCGACCCCGTCTTGTTGACACACCAAGATTGTTCGAACATAAGTCTCTATGTCGTCTCTCATCCAAGGCCAATAGTATCTTTTCTGTATCATTGCCAAGGTACGGTTAATCCCTAAGTGCCCAACCTACTTCGAATCATGGCAATCCTTCTTAATTTGTATCAGAGACAGGCATATGATGCGACACGTAGATGCATCGACCTTTTGTGTAGAGTAACTCTCCCTCAGCCCAAAACCTTTGACTCTCTCCTCTTTGGCATACTCAAGAAGGCTTCTAGCAGCCGCATCGTGCTCCAATCCTTCCTTGATCATGTCGAGCAACGGATTCTCAAGTTGTCAAATGGTAGCAAGCATCGCCTTCCTGCTCAGTGCGTTAGTAGCTGAGTTGACTCTTCTAGGCTTGTATTCCAGTAAATAGTCAAACTCTACCAAGAAATCCTGCCACCTAGCTGGGTGCTTGGGAAAGAGCTTCTTCTGGGACTGGAAGTAACTTGTGCGACATTATCCATCCGTACCGTGAAATAGACACCAATAAGTAGTGCCTTCACATCCTAAGGCAATGAACCAGTCATTTCCTTTTCCTACACCGTATATCGCCTTACAATCTCGTTAAGCTTCCTCGACTCATAGGCAACTGAATGTCCTTCTTGCATAAATAACCCACCAATAGCACAATCAGATGCGTCCGTCTCCACCTCGAAGGCCTTTGAGTAGTTTGTCAAGGTGAGTACCGGCTTCTAGGTCATGGCTTCTTTCAATTTTTCGAAAGCTTCTTGGCACTCCTTATCCCATTCCCATGCTTTCCCTTTCTTTAGTAGCTCTGTGAGGGGGTGGTGATATTGGAGTAGCCTGGCAAGAACTTCTAGTAATAGTTTGTCAACCGAAGGAATGACCGTAGTTTCGTCACCTTGGTAGGGGGTTCCCGTCCACAATGGCTCGGATCTTCGACTCATCCATCCGAATCTAGCTTCTCCCACAATGTGACCAAGGAATGGCACCTACTGTTGCGTGAACACACGCTTCTCTTTCTTCACGAAGAGTTGGTTCTCCTTAAGCACCCTGAACACCGCTCTCAAGTGTTGGATGTGCTCTTCCAATATGCGACTGTAGACCACAATATCATCAAGGTACACTACAACAAATTTTCCGTGGACTTCTTGGAGTACCTTGTTCATCAACGTGCTGAAAGTTGCTGGGGTATTGGTCAAGCCGAAAGGCATGATGAGGAACTCATATGCGCCTTATCAAGTTACGCATGCCACCTTGTGCTTGTCCCTTCTTCAATGCATACATGCCAGTACCCCGACCTGAGGTCCAACTTGGAAAACCATCGTGCATCTCCAAGCTTGTCGAACAAATTGGCAATCATTAGTATAGGGTACTTGTTCTTCACCGTCAATTTATTCAAGGCCCTATATTCCACGCACATCCTTAGGGACCTGTCATGTTTCTTCTGGAGCAGTACGGGCACCAAATGGAAACTTAGAGGGTCTGATGTAACCAGCATCTAGGAAATCCTTCAGCTACTTCCCTAACTTGGTTCCAGGGACCAACTCAATCTTGAGGTCTACTTCTCTCTTAGGAGGCAGTTCCTTTGGCTAGTAGGTATCACATTCTTGAACTCCTCCAGTACCACAGTAACCGCTTCAAGTACCTTCCCCTGAGTATCCCTGTCATCCACCTTTAGTGTCGCAAGGAAGGTTGACTCTCCTTGTTTCAACCCCTAGCCTAATTGTATGGCAAATAGGGTCTTGCGATCCCTTCCCGACTTCCTCCTCTAATGTACCATACATTGGCATTGAGGACCCAAAATGCATATGCAATTGGTAAAGGAAAGAAGCATGGCACTAATACGATCAAGGAAGTCATGTCCTATTGATTCCTTCTTTAACACATCCAGTTATAATTCAATTAAACACCTAAACCCTACTACTAACTAGATTGCATCCCGCAAGTATACGGTTGTCAAATACTAGTAGCAAAGGGAAGTAGGGATCGTTCCTGCAAGGATTGTCGATTGCAATTACCAAGGTTTAAGGGTATTTGTGTAGTTAAGCTAAATCAATTGGTAGATGATAGAACTATTCTAATGAAAGTTATAATTTAAATTCTAACCTAATTTAATCTAATTAAGACTAAAATTTAGAATAAGAGAATCAATCAACTAAAACGACTAAAGAAGAAAGAAAAATTTAATACTAAAGCATTCATTTCTAAAGTAAAAATTAGATAAAGATAAACTAGGAAATTAAATATTTTTGGATTTTTCGATTAGAATTAAGGAAAGCCCAATAAGAATTAACTAGAAATTAAAGCTAGAAATTAAAAATTCTTAAATAGAAAGCAAGAAGTAGATAAGAACCCTAATTTTCCTAAAAACCCTAATTTGAAAGCAAAGAAAGTTTTACAAAAATTGATAAGAAAGTAATTAAAAATTATATCTACTTGATGCTTATGAAAAACCCACTACGGACATTATATAATAAAAATGTAAACTTGACAAGAAATTGAAAGAAGATCTAAGATAAAAATAAAGAGAAATTTCTATTAGAAAAAGTAACTTGTAGTTTAAGCTATCCTAATCTATCTAGAATTATCTAAAACTCTCTGCTCTAAACTATCTACTCTTACTTTACTTCTCAAAAACTAATTCTACTTAGCTTAAGTAGTACCGCATTATACAAGGCAAAATCAGGGTTTTTGGGCTGGAAGTTTACAAAATTGCCCTTAAAACTTAGCAATTAGCGAGTCGAGATCGCGGTTTGGAACATTTCAGTCCGTGACCAAATTGCTTAATGGAGGACATCTGAGATTGCTGGAAGGAGTACATCCATTTAGCTCCAGTATTAAACTTAAAATTTAACACCAAATTATCATAATTAATTCAAAAACGAAAATACAAATACATATGAATGAAATTAACTAAAGTCTTCAATTACTTACCTAATTTTAGAATTTAAATAATCAAAATGCTATAAATGAACCTACTACCATTCAAATATTTAAACACCTCCAAAAAATGACGTGACACTTGATGTATCATGGATGTACTTAGAACAATTAAGCGATCTCTCAAGAAATGTTCAACACTAAGTGATATGAAGAAAATGAGTAGATCAATCCAAAATTGAAATTTTAATTTACAAAGAAGCACAAATTCATTCACTACACAAGATTTCACATCACCAAGCATTACCATTCTTGAAAAGAGTTACCAAAAGTTTTAGTTCTTTTCATTTGAAACATCATTACTTCTCAAATCACAAATATTATAAAGTTAATTAACTTTCTCGACTAAGCATTATGAAAGTAGAAGTTCAATTAGGAATCAATTTAAATGCAATTTGATCAAACATTTCGGGAATAAACCTCTAACAAGGAATAAATAATATGAGATTAATGATAAGTATTACAAACATTTACTCCTTAACTTATTGGTATACGAAAAACGCAATTTCTAATGGCTTAATTCGGAGAAACAACATGGGTACATGTCGGAGTCCCGTACTCACCTTATTACTACTCTAATGGCTTAATTCGGAGAAACAACATGGGTACATGTCGGAATCCCGTACTCGCCTTATTCCTAATTTTTTTTTCGGCCATAAACTAAGGAAAATGAGTGAAATGTACCAAAAATTAATCTCGAATATCAATTATTCACAAGTTAGAAGAACATTCCCTAAGCAAACACACGAAATGTCCCAAACTTCCTTCTACCTCATTTAACTCATTTCTTTCCAAAAGAAAGTTCATCAACCACATAATATAAGTGATTTGATAAGAAATAATATTTCAAATAACCTTTCCTAAAATTTTAGCACTTCTTTTTGAAAAATAGCAATGCCAGAGTTTATGAATTCTTTATATTGCAAATGAACTACTCACTCACACAAAAATTCTTGAAAAGAATCAATCATATACTTCACTCACAAGGCATTGACCATCAAAATTATCATCATTGAGTACCTAATTGATCAACTTTCCATCCATTAATCATCAAGTGGCAACAAAATATATAGAATGACCATTTCCAACACAAAAAGATGTGGTACTGGAAACTTGTCTCTTTTATTCAAGTTGATGAATAAATCATCCTTCCACCCACCCAAAATTAAACATCAAGACAAAACCCAAAAATAATGAAAACTACTTAAACTATGTCCTACTTTTAAGCCCATAATTAAAATTGAGTAAAAATGTTAAGAGCAACCATGCCATGCATCTCACCGAGTAAGCTTCAAACAAAATCAATATTCCATTCAACTCACAACTAAGGCAAAGATGGCATCAGCTTAGGCCCCGTAGCCATATTACTCTTATTAGGCAATAACCAAAGTTCCCCAAGTGTCGATTTAATAATCCAAAAGAAATTTCATTATAAAGTATCAAAATGTATCACTTGGCATCAGCTTAAGGCCATTAGCCAAATTACTTAAAAGAAAGAAAAAATGAAATTCTTCAATTGCGAAAACTGAAAATAAAACAAACATAATCTAAAGTAATTAAAAACTATGGTGTCCAATGAAAACAAGGAAAATCATCATTATCAATTTAGTTCAATGATCAAGGCTGGTCTTCTTTCATGCACAAACAAATGGTGTCTCTTCTTCACATCTAGATGTGATCTTGACCTTCTTCTGCATCACTAGGTTGGGCCTCCTCGTTTCATCATCTATGTCCCCTCCAGTCGCACTCGCGTGGCTAGATCCCTCATGATGTGTGGTAGCCGCCAATGGTGTGTAGTACTGTCCACGAGGTAGACAAAGTGACATGCCGGAGGAGATGGTGGTTGGACCCAAGTGCCTAATGAAGTCACCTTTAAAGGTTCTCCAATAACGGTCAAGTTAGTTGTGCATCACCAATTGACTGTATGACCAGTACCCCAGTAGATCTTTCCTTTCTTCTTCACTTACTGGAGCATTGAATACTATACCCAGGGGTATCGGAATCATTCAAGTTCTCTGAGGTGGTGGAGGCTGAGGCTGTGGTTGTGGCTGGGCAGGGTGCTCCTCTTGGTGGTGCTTCTCATCCTACAGACATATTCTCGATTGGTCCTTCCTCTAGGATGTGTCATTGACTCCAAAGGATCAATTGGGCAACCCGCTATGGTGCAAAGATGGTGAATTAGACTAGGGCATAAAATATGGGTCGTCCCGACCTACCACTCTCTAAAAAGCCCTGTCTAATTAGGTGACCAACATTCACCGGGATCCCAGTCATGATGGCATACACTATGAGAACCTTGTCCTTTTGGATAAAACTCACTGCATTGAACCCCCAAATGCGGCAACTATTGAAATAAAACCATAATTTAGCCACTAATGAGAGTCCTTGATGAGGAAATTTTAATTCAAAGGTAGCACGAAATACTCTTAATCCACTCTACACTCCTATCACAAATGGCATCTTTGATTGCATTCATATCCTTATTTTTATTGTTCAAGAATGTCAAATATTGTCTAGAAGGTATGGGGGTATGTTGAAATACGCATTAAGATACATCAGCATAAAAATTTCATGCCCTCAAGAGACTATGATTGATCCAAGAAATGAGGAAAAAGAGAAGCAATAAGAGACTAAGCCAGGTAGCCACGGGTCAACTGAGCGTTAAAACCCTCCCAATGCCTTGACCTAATTTGTTCTTCTATTGCTCTCCTAGAATCTTCGTATACTCCCCAATGCATGGTTAGGTCAAAGTTCCTCTCTCTAATTACCTCATGCTTCTCGTTACTTTTGAATAACTGTTGAGCTCTATCATTCGAGAACTGAGGTTCAATTTGTTTACCACCCTCAAATGGTTGTTCCGATCCCCCTTCTCCGCTTGTCCCCTTTCCAGATTACCTTTTTCTCGAACCAGTTGAGAATTCTCCCTCTCATTCTCAGCACTGCCATAAACCCCTCTCGTCATATTCTAAAAGGAATTCAATCACCAATTCAAAAAGCCAACTTTCAACCAAATTCAACACCAACAAATCACAATCAAAATTCCCAACAATTGTTCAAATAATTCAATTCAACTTAATCACAATTCAAACCAAGAATTTCAACAATTGGACAATTCAAAATTATTCTAGCACAAATTAGAGAATTACTTGTCCACAATTCAATAATTCAACACCACAAATTTTTCACAAATTAATCCACCAAATTCCACAATTGTCTTCAAAAATTGCTAATTACAACTAATAATTCAAAGAAAGATATTACCCGTTCTTTTTTTGAATTGAAATTTCTCCAAAAATTGCCTTTATGTCAGTCCCTTTGAAGCCAAATTTCTTCCACAAATCTTCAAAAAGGTAGTTGCTTTGAGGTTCTTATAGAAAAACAAAGTGAAATTAGTGGTGTGTGTGGAGTTTTTGGTGAATTTTTTTGGTGAAGATGAAAGAAGAATTGGAGGTCTCTTGGGGTTAGGGTTTTTGAAAGAGGGAAGAGGAATAGAGAAAGTTTGTGAGAAGAAAAGAGGAAGTCGATGCTTTTAAAAATTTTCTGGCAGTCGAGACCGCGGTCTCAGTTTTGAGATCGTAGTCTAGACTGATGTTGAGATCGCGGTCTCAACTCGGTGTAAAATAAGCCTTTGCAGAAGTTTAGAGTTGAGACCGTGGTCTGGAACTTTTGAGATCGCGGTCTCGACTCAGCATGAAAAATGCCTTTGCAGAAGTTTGGGGTTGAGACTGCGGTCTCAATTTTGAGATCGTGGTCTCGAACCAAATGTCCATTTTACCCTCCAGAAGTTTGAGGTTGTGACCGCGATCTCAAAAGTTGAGATCGTGGTCTCGAGCTCAATTTCTGCAAAGTGAATTTTTACACTTAGCCGAAATTGCTCTACTCTTGACCACTTTTCTCCATTTGCATGGGTAACCTACAAACAAAAAATGTCACAAGTTAGGATGACAATTTTCACTCATTTTTTAACATCATTTATTCAACTTAAAAACTCAACTCTTTTTCTCTAATTCAAACCAATTTACTTAAAATCAAGACAATTATAAGGCAGACAGGAATGAAGAAGAATGGTGATGGAATACTTGAGTTGTCTCTTATACAAGCTAGATGTGTATAAGAGACAGGAGATGAGGGTACAATAGTCATGCTATGACTAAGGCTAGAAAAATTGATCCTCCTTTCCCTTTTGGTTTTCACGAAAAAGTTTGATCCCCTTTTTCTTCATGATTAAAGCTTGATTTTCGGGTTTTCCATGCACAAGTCCTTTCTTTCTAGCCTTAGCCATCGCTAGTGCCCCAATTAACATCTCTAATTATTTCTCAAACCATTTTCTTTTCTTTTTGTGCCTTCTCAATTTCTTGATATCACCATTGTGCTTATTCTTTGCAAAACTCTCTTCATTCTTCATCACCACACATCCCTTATCGGGTGGTTTTGTCTCTTTCAATTCATTTCTCGGATTTTCCTTTATTTCCAACATTTGCTTGAGCGAATTACCTTGGCTCACTTCATTTTGCTCTTCATTTGACCTAGCAAGGATAGAATTAAGAGATTGGTTAGCACATTTCTCTTCAACAATGAGAATATTATCATTGTATTCAAACACATCAAATTCCATTGATTCATTTTCAACTCGTAAGATCAACTTCCCTTTGTGCACATCAATTAATTCATGAGCGGTCGACAAGAAAGGCTTCCCAAGAATCAACGGAATCTCACTCTCTTCACCCGTATCTAGCACAAAGAAATCAACAGGAAATACCAACTTTTCAACTTGTACAAGCACATCTTCCAACTAGCCAATGGTTTCCTCTCGGATAAATCCACCAATTGAAGTGTGATATTAGTTGACTTGACATTGTTGATCCCTAATTTGTCATAGATGGCCTTTGGCATGATATTTATGCTTGCCCCCAAATCACAAAGTGATCGATGCCACATGAATTTTCCTCCAACATTCACCGGTATCATAAAACTACCGGGACCCTTGAGTTTAGGGGGTAACTACCTTTGAATAATGGCACTACATTGGGCATCAAGGCATACTTTCTCATCATTATCCCACTTTCACTTCCTTGCCAAAAGATCCTTCATGAAACGAGCATAGTTGGGCATCTTGGTGAGGACATCAATCAAAGGAATGTTGACATTAATCTTATTCAACATATCCAAGAAATGGGGGAATTGCTTCTCTTTTTCCTCATTTCTTGGATCAATGAGTCTTTGAGGGCATGAAACATTTATTGATGGATCTATCTTCAAAGGTTCCTCCACATGCTTCTTCTTGGATACCTTGATCTCATTCTTTTGCTCCTTCTTGGCTTCATCATCAACTACTTCTTTTTCAATTTCAACTGCCTTGGACTTTTGCTCTTTGCTTCCTTCCTCCACCCTTTTCTTCTCCTTAGATTCAACCAATTCATTTCCACTCCTTAGGGTTATGGCTGATTGCATTTCTCCTTGGCGTTTGGAATAGTATCACTCGGAAATGCCCCGATAGGTTTGTCATTATTCAACCTTGCCTATTGCCCCAATTGAATCTCCAAATTTCTTGTCAAAGCCTTCAAATTCTCATAATCTCTTTTATACTCTTCCGCTTTCCTATCCAATTCCCTTCTCAAATACTCACCCGAATTTTCTGTAGGAGCATATTGATCATGGTACATGGGTTGGGAAGAATTTGCATAATGGAAAGGAGGTCTTTGTTGTTGGTTTTGAAAAGAAATTTGGAGAAATTTTGATAGGTGACCCCTGTCTCTTATACACATCTTTGATGTGGCAATTGATAAGGTCTAGATGAGGAATTCGGGGCTTGAGAGTGTTGGGCATTTTGAGGTGGGGGATTTGGTTGGTAAGGAGGGTTGGATTGGTTGTTGGTGTTACTCTGTTTGAAATTTGTGTGATTCCTTCAAGATGGATTGTAAGTGTTCCCATAAGTTCCGGATATCCGCATTGGTTCCTTGGAAATAAAGATTGATTAGCCACATAATTGATTTGCTCAGTAGCCCCATATGGCATCTCACAATTCCCATTGGCATGGCCGTCTCCACCAATATCACATGTCATGCTTGGTTGAGTTGGAGAAGATAGTCATCGCATTCACACTACTAGGTTTCCCTAGATTCTCCAACGCCTTTGCCATGTTACTCATCACATTCATGAACATGCTTTGTTGAGTTAAAGGGGCGTCTTGCATGTTTAGATTCAACGCTCCACTACTTGCATTGGCTTGATTAGCTTGATGTTGAACCACCGGTGGACTTATCGGTCCATGATGGTAGTGGTTGTATGCCATTGTAGAATATTCTAGAACCTACAACATTAATTACAAATCTACAATATTCTAGAGAATTCTATCTAAAGAATATTCTAGGCCTAGAATATTCTAGGAAATCCAAGGCCATTCTAGGAAATTCTATAAAACTCTAAAATGTTCCACAATCTTTTGGAGAACAAGTTTCTTGACACTCCTTTGGGTGAACTTCTTCATCTGAACGAGCAGATCGTGTCATTGTACTATTGCATGATGATTGGACTCAACCGGTTTTGATGTCTTTCATTAATGCTTGTACCATTGTAGAAAGCCATGAGCCAGGGAAAAATCTTAGTTCACTAGTTAGGACATTCATTATCCTTTCAAGGAGGGGAAGACTTATGCAATGTAATCACTTCTCCATCCGATTATTTAGGTTCAGTGGTACAGAGAACAAGAGGTATGATAGAATTTAATAAGGCTATAAATGACTGTTCTCTTTCAAAGTTGCCTTTTAAGAGAAGTTTTACCTGGTCTGGCACTAGGAAAGGTCGGTTGGTTTGAAAGGGTCTAGACACCTAATTGTGACTAGATTCAGAGTTTTCAAATTTCGCCAATACAACTTCTTGATCGTACTTTCTCTAATCATTCACTTCTTTTGATTTTTTTTTAGTTAGCAGGTCTCTTGGCTCCCAAGCCTCCCAAGCCTCTTGTTCCTGTCTCTTATACACATCTAGAAGTGTATGGAATAACCAATGTACTATCACACATTTTTGCAAGTGCATTTGGAATGAGCAAGACATGGTTAGAAATAGGGAGATACCTTATGAAAAATCTCAAAACCCCGATAATTTACTCCTTCTACAACAAGATCAGGTAGATCTTTTATCAAGGTTGAGAATGGAGAAGATTTTTTGGAAACAAAAAGCCTTCTGTAAATGGCTTGTTGAATCAGACTTAAACATCAAAATTTTCAACCTTCTTTATTGCAATGAAGATTGCACTTGATACTCCGATGAATCAAGAATTCTTCTAGTATACGGCTGGATAATATGCCAGACATCTGCTTAGCTAGAAAGGATATTTTTCATAACCTACTTAGGATGATGGGATATATGATGATTGTCTAAGGCAACTGCTAGATCTCATCCCATATACAATTTTGTCTGAGTATCATATGGCTCTCACTGAGCTCCCGACCATCTAGAGGAAGTTAGAAATGTGGTATGGCAGCTTGACAAAGACAGTGTAGCAAGTCCAGATGGTTTCACAAGAGCATTTTTTTTGTTTCTTGTTGGGATATTATTACTTAAGATTTTTCGATGGCTATTGTCGTAAGGTGGCATTGCCTGCAAAAATGAAAGAGAAAATTGATGGTTGGAAATAGTAACTATTGTTGTAAGGTGGTCACCTCATTTTGATAAAACACATTCTTTCCTCCATCCTAATTCATACACTAGCTGAACTTGATCCTCTAAAATGGGTAATCGCAGACGTGGTGAGTTACTTATCTTTCTTTTTTGGGAAGAATCTGAATAGGGTTCTAGGCAACATTGGGTGAGATGGAAACTGCTTTGTCAACCCATGGCTGCGAATTGTTTAGTACTCCATGACCTTTCAACTGTGGTGGATTCTTTCTCACTGAAATTATAGTGGAATTTTCAGTGAATTCATCTTCATTGTGGCTTGACTTCATGCGAAGAAGATTACAAAGATGCGGATTCTTCCAACCCCTCGAAAGCATGGCAGTGGATGTGCAAGGTTAAACACTTGGCTAATGAATATTTTATGTGCAAGGTTAAGATCGGGAAACATTTATTTTTGGTTTGACAATTGGACTGGAGCTGGAGAGCTGGCTGATTATGCGGATATGATAGAATGATCAGATATCAAAATCAATGGGTATACTCTAATTTAGGCAGCTGGAGTCTCGATTCAGTACAACAACAACTACCGCCTCAACTTAAGTAAAAAATTCACTCCTTGCCGATTTTTTTGTCCTCGGGTCATGTCAAATAGGTGTGGAAGTTAAATGCAAGTATGTTGTTCATGACTTCGTCGGCTTATAAGGCACTTTAGAGGAAAGAAGGTAAACTGTAGTCGAGGTAGTACATATGAAGTGTGATAATTGCAATAAAAATCTCGATTTTCCTTTCGAAATTGCTCAATCGTTGTTTGCCGTTTGATGATGTTCTTATGAAGTTTGGTTTTTCATCTGTTGCTGTTAAATGTTATTTATATGATTCAGTGGATTTCTTTTGATCATGTATTTTTGCATTGTCAACAGATATGAGGAATTTGGTAGCATATGGAAGCTGTTTTGGTATCCCTCAACTTTAGGTTTCCTCAGTTCTCCATAAGCTTCAGAGTTGGTGGCTATTTTCACACCCTAAGTGGATGGTCAATTAATTTCACTTCTTCTAGCCATCATTTGCTGCTAGGTTGGGGTTGCTCATAATAATTACTTATTCAATGGTTGCTCAAGTTCTCCCTCATTTTTATTAACTCAGATTATTAGCTTGATAGTTGAGCTCTGCAATATCTATCCTTTGCATGGCACTGAATCATCTGTTTGCCCCTTGCAGTGTAAGATTCTCTCTAAGTCTCGGCCAACCTCCTTTCTGGTACATTGGACGAAACCACAGATAGGTTATTTTAATCTTAACCTGGATGGTTCGATGCCTGGTAATCTAGGACATTCAGGGCTGGTGGTATAGAGCATTTGTGACTTTTTCGGATGATTGCCACATGCCTTTGCTAATTATTTTGGGAAAACCACAAACACGGTCTCTGAAGGTCGAGCTTTACTAGATGGCTTGAAGATGTGTCTTGAGCAAGGATATCTTAATGTTATGGTTGAATCGGATTCTGAAATGCTTTGCAAGATGGTGAGCGGATTTCTCCCAGTTCCTCGGAGGATTGGTGCATTGATTCGAGAGATCCAACATCTAATGTCTCAAGGCAATTTCACTCTTAAACATGTGTAGAGGGAATTTAATTTTGCTACGAATTTCCTTTCTCATTTAGGGTCTAGCTTATGCATTTCTCAATCTTTCAATTTGACTTCATGTCCACAAAAGCTCGAGTGAATCCTTCACATGGACAAATAGGAGGTTCACTCAGTATGATTGAAGGCTGTACAACTATTCTTTTGCTCCATGTATTATTTGTATAACTGTTGAGATTAAAATAAATAAATAAATCCAAAAGGAACTCAACAATTGAGTTTCGATCATGTAAATAATAACTACTACTAGGTATTCAGTAATTGATATAGCTTTGATCCTTATAGGAATGATCGCTATTTCTAAACACTACTATGCAATCCGTGCACTTGCAAAAATGTGTGATAGTACATAGATAATAGTGGAAGTAGTGTTAGACACTTATAAACAAATTGAGGCATTGCCAAAGGAACGAAAGAATGAGGAGCCTCCAGGGAATAATGATGAGAAAGAAATAGTAAATGGGAATGGGAATAGTAATGGACACCGATTATGAAGAGCTTATACTAGACCCACTTCTGATCAGGCGAGCTCCAGTATCATCTAGCCTATTATACAGGAAAATAACTTTCATATTAGGCCAAATGTAATACAAATACTTCAAAGTCATACCATGTTTGGTGGCAGACCAAGTGAGGACCACATGCCCATTTAAGAAATTTGATGAGGGACCATTCACAACTTGGGAAGATCTCGCTCAAGATTTTATAACTAAATTTTTCCCTTCCTCAAAAACTGCAAGATTGAGGAATGAGATCATGTCGTTAGATTAGAATGTTGGAGAAGGCCAAGGAAAAGTTTGTCAATGATATAAGGAATTGTTAGAACATTGCCCATATCATGGCATTCCACTTTGGATTAGGTACAAGCTTAGTAGGCTTCATCTTAAAACCAAAACTACGGTGGATGCCGCGCATGAGGATCTCTATTCTTCAAAATACATGAGGAGGGTCAAATTACTGGAATGGCCTAAAATTACTACCAGGTTGCATATTGTTCAACCAGTTCAACAAGAGAAAAGGGGGGTTGTTAATATTGATTAGACTGATGCTATCCTTCCCAAAAAAAAATATGACATCTTTGGTGGCAAATTTAACAAAGACTTTGGGGAATATTACAATGATTATTTTGATGAGTTCAACTTCATCAGTAAAAATTCAATCAATCTTGTGAAAGTAATCTTACAAAACTCATCAATGTGTGATTGAAGAACTACCATACCAAGAGCAAGCTCAGTTTGTCAATCATCAATAGTTTAATCGGAAGGAATAATCCATATTCCAATACCTATTATCCAGGGTGGAGGAAATACTCCAATTTTTCTTGGGGCAATAACAACAGTCAACCACCTAAAAAACAACCCTAAATTCCTCAACCTAGACCACCAGTTAATCCCTACCCTCCAAACTAACCTTACCAATAATTCCAGCAACCTCAAAACCAAAATCAATTCCTAGTACCTCCATAACAAAACAAGGACAAAGCACAAGATGTATGGAGGATATGTTTTCTTAGCTCATGAGGAATCATGAAACTTCTTCCAAAAATTTGGAGAACTAAATGGTATAGATAGCTAGGCAACTAGTTGACCTACAGTAAGGTGATATGCTAAGTGTACTATTCCGAACCCATGGGATAACATCCAAAGGGAGCATGTGATATTCAAGAAAACTAGAATTATATGTACTCTAAATTTTAGTATTTTTTCCTTAGTTTAAAACATTTTTACTGTTTAATTATTGTTTTTCCTATTTTGGCTTTTATGTTCTGGAATGTATTTGTTTGTCTCAATTTAGAGTTAATGTGTTATTCTAGAGTTTTTATTATAATTAATAGAATGTTTTTATATGTAGAGCATGGGCACAGAAAACGGCGCCACAATCGGATAAGAAATAGATCAAATCAAGCCATAACTGGATATGTAGCCAAGCTAACTTTCAGGAGAAATTGTCCATGTTTGACAATGCAGTGTCAAATTTCACACCGCAATGTCAAGACTTGTAAGCTCACAAGAAATGACACAATGCTCTTACACCGTACTCAGACACCGCAGTATCCAAATGAAGAGTTCAACACCACAGTGTCAAAATATCAAGAAAGGGAAAATTTACACCGTAGTGTCAAAGCTGAGCAACTTTATGTTCAATATCACACTTTGACACCATAGCCCAGAAGTTTCTAGGGGCAAAGAATTCCAAATCAGGGCAAATTATTGTTGTAACCACTTCCTCCAATCTTTCCACTATAAATATACCATTTAAGCCTCTATAGATGCCAAATAGACATAGTTATAGTGTGCTAGTATGTGTTAGTATAGACTAGGTTACTTCTTCCTTTTCCTTCCCATTTTAGAGGATTTTCTTAGATTAGATATAGTTTAATGGTAATTTTTAATCTCCTAGTGCTGGATTGAAGGCCACTAATGTAATAAACCTATACACATCTAGATGTTTAAAGTTTATGTTTAATCTCCTTTACTTTGTGCTAATTTAGTGTGGTTTAGTCTAATTGCTTTATTTATTTGCTTTTTTAATTTAGTTGGTAAATTCAATTAAGACTTTCCTACATTGTGCCTTCTTAGTAGTAATTTGTGGTTAGAATATTTAAATGCTCTCTTAGAATGATATCCATTTTATATGCTTAAATATTTCCTTTAAAATAATTTCTTTACATTTGTTGTCTTTTATTACGCACTATTTAGTCTGGGTTAAGATTTGATGATGCCAATTTTCTCGAGACAGATTAAGAGAATGGGTTGGATGGTAAAAATGGTAGATAATTGTGTTGTAGTAAGTTATTTGGTGGCTTGGTAAGAGGGAAAGGATCCACCTTTGAACCATCTTAGTGAGGTTAATACAACATACGAGCTTTGAGTGTTAATTCGTATATTACTAGATTAGCAAGCTAAGTAGTCGGGCCAAGATGCTAGCTTTTCTAGTTGGTTCCTTTGCCATCAAACTCCATGGCCTCATTTGGTTGGTAGGAAAGGAAAGTTGACAAGAAATGTAATTTCTCAATATTCATTTTTTATATTCCAATTGCAAAACAATTAAGCCCATACACATCTCACAGGTATACCAGATTTGATTAGCAAGGAATGTATTTCGCAGTTTCATTAGATTACCAAAAATATCCATTAAAAACATGAAGTGAATTTTTTATCATCATATTCAATAAAAATTAAGACCATATTCAATACAACAAATGATACTATAAAATGAACAGAGACAATTTTCTTTATATTTTAGGTTCTTATAATAATTAGATGAAAAAAGAGAAGAACAATAAGACAATGACAATTTTACATATATTATGAATCAATTTTGGCTTCGCTCAAATTTGTTGAATGATTAAAAAATTGGTACTTTTAGTAGTTTGTTTACATGTTTTAGTTAACTAAAACATGTAAACAAACTACTAAAAGTACCAATTTTTTAATCATTCAACAAATAAATCAAGCCAAAATTTTTCATAATTATTAAAAATAATCAATGTAATACACATTACATATTATAAGATTTCTTTTCACAACAATAATTTAGGGCTACAAATTAAAAATTATAATATGATAAAATAATAAAAGTTAAAAAAAGTTCTAACATGATATTTGTAAAGCCTCCATATGCTGAAATTTTATGATGGATCATGATTTGAATCCTCCCTTAAGGATAAATAAGGGAGGATGAAATCATCCATCCATTTTAGAATTTGCTTTGGATCCGCTAAAATTGAACCAAACAATAGAATTTAAATTTTAGAATAAAGCTTAATTTCCTTAACAAGAATCCTTGCCAACCAAATGAGGCCCATATGGAGAATTAGACTATAATCATGAGTTGGGCCAAGGGATTGATTCATAGTTAAGAAGTAATCCCTAGTTAGACCCGGCGAACAACTTGACTCAACCAATTGATTAAACCCTAAGAATTGGCTAATTGAACCCTAATTCATTTTAAATCACTTTTTTAGTTTCTTTAGCTTTAGTATAGTAAAATCTTTTTTTTCAAATCAAACTCTTCAAATAGTAATCTAGCCAAGTAATTGTTAATTTCTGACCAATCCTGTGCCTAATTCACATCTTGATGTTATAAGAGACAGTGTACAAACTATTGCTATCTTGTTATAATAAACTGTCTCTTATACACATCTAGATGTGTATAAGAGACAGGCTCAGTAAATGTTATGTATGTTCTTGGAGTAACAACAACAAAACAAAAACAAGAAAAAGAACTAAAACAGTAGTTTTTCAAATAGGTAGAACAACTATGCAAGAAAACAAAGAATTTCAATCTACTCTGTCTCTTATACACATCTAGATGTGTATAAGAGACAGGATACAAAAAAAAAGATTTTATTTGTAATCTATAGTTTAGACTACTTAGTAGTCTAATCTTTCCTAAATTTCTTGTTTGTACTGTTTTAGTTCTTTTTCTTGTTTTTGTTTTGTTGTTGTTACTCCAAGAACATGCAAGGACTTAACTGGAATGATTCATACCAGGAAAATTATCATTCATATGGTAATTCAGGTATGCCAAATGAGCATGATTCTTATTTTGATTATTCTCCCTACCATTTAGATTATTAATTGGGATATCTATCAATCCATATCCTTAGAAGGGTCAAAAAATGATGGGTAGTGAAGATCAAGGGACTCTAAAACTCTCACAATGGATTAAGAACCAGTTCAAGAAGAGGAAAAAGAGGAATGCATGTTGACAGAAACCAATTCCCATTAACCATCTTGAACTTGAAGTTACAACAATTGGATCACTCAAAAATATATAGAAACATAATCGCCCTATTCAATGAATGAGTATGAGTTTATCTAGATGAGCAAAAAAGAGGTACCATTTGGAGTGTTTGTAGAGAAAGATGAGGCTCAAGGAGTGAAAGAACAAGCATTCATTCCAGATGGACCGGGGAGGTACAAGCTACTTATAATAGAGTTGAACAAAACCATGGCTTTCAAAGGAGCTAAGCAATGGTGCAAATTCACCAAGGATTATGATATCCTTGGAAAGCCTCCTTAGTTTTGAGGAAGTATTTCTTTCCTTTTTATTTATTATACTTTTGTTTAAGACCCCGGTGGGTCCTAAAAGCTTGTAGGCTTGTTCTTAGTTTAGTTGTTTTATGTCTCTTATACACATCTAGAAGACCTTGGTTTGCTACTTGATTATGGAAAGTCTATGTCTAACACATTATATTTGCTAAGTTTTGAGTTAATTTTTGAGCTAATGATATGAATGTAAAACATACAATTGAGAGTATTTTTTTGTTGTTGATTGACTTTTTGTGTAGCCTAATTATGTGTGAACCTAAGTTTGGAAGATGAGTTGGGCATTCAAATAACCCATTTGTTGTATTAAACCCCGTTACCCTTATGTGTGTTTTTCTTTCTCTAAGAAAAAATTGTATCGAAACGGGGGTGAAGTCTCAATGACCCTTTCATGGTGTAATTACATGTTGGTTATAGAAGGAAACTCAATCCTTAAGACTCATGGGCTTAATTGTTTTGCAATTGGATGGCCAACTTGAAATTGCACGTTTCTTAGTCTTGTTTAATGTTGTGTTTGTTGTTGATAGATTTCACGATTAGAGATGGAACCATGGTTTTGAGTTCAACTTGTGCTTAGTTGGTCACATTCACATTCACTTGGTTCATATGGCACATTGTCTATCTTCTTTGTGAGCTTTTTGATTGTCCAAGTATAATTCAAGTCATTGCCTTACATAATGTTTTGCTAATTATATGCTTTTATGCTTTCTAGTAGTATATTTTATTTCTTGTGATATAGGTAGGTGGAAGAATGAGTTGTATTCATCATTGAATAATATGAAAAGTGTGGTGGTGTCTATTGTCTTATTCATTGGGTATGGTATTGTTTTGTTTTTTGTGAAAGTTGAAGAGGGTATTGAACATAAACAACACTTCATGTGAAAATGAGATTTAACCTAAAGCCAAGTATTGTTACCACTAAGAAATAAATTTAATATATTGTCTTATTCATTGGGAATGGTATTGTTTTGTTTTTTATGAAAGTTAAAATTGGGTATTGAACATAGGCAACACTTCATGTGAAAAACGAGATTTAACACTTAAAACTCAACAACGTTTTCAACTACTCCATGAAAATGCTTTTCTTAACCAGTCTTGACTCAAACTTTACTTTTTCCATAAGTCTTTTTCTATAGCCAAATTCAATTGATTATTGTTCGGTGTAATATTGATCGGATAATTCAATTCTCAAACAATAATAATTAAACCTTATTAATCCTAATCAATGTCTACACATGCTCACAAGGATACGAGGTGAGTTTGCAGATTGGGTGAGTAAGGATTGTTTCCACGAGGACTATTGGACAATTACTAGGGTTCACAAACTACGAACTAGTTAGACAAATTAATTGAAAAATTTTGTTCTACCTTTAACTACTAGAAATCAAGAACAAATAACAAACTAATTAAAACTAGCAAAAGCAATAAAATTTACCTTAAGCAAACTTAAACTAACGAAATAGAAAAGTAAATCCCAGTAGAATTAAATTAGAACTATGGAATTGAAATCAGAACTGAAATTAAATTGAATATAGATCAAGAAATCAACTCAGCAATGTAGCCGGAACGAAAAGTTGATGGAACTTGTTGTCTTGAACAAGAAGAACCCTAACCCTAATCTAATGAATTTCTATTCTAATGTCTAATCTAACTAATGCCTGTTATGTTATTCTCATCTCCGCTCATAATGGGATATTTATAGGGATACATCAAGGTTTTAGACCCCTAAGATGATAAAAATACAATAGAAGTTGATAATGAGTCCAACCGATTCTTGTAAAACTTCCAAATACTTATTCACATGTGTTGCATAGTCAAGTAGCAGTTCATTCCTTTCCTTCTCTGTCTCTTATACACATCTAGATGCTTTGAATTCGTAGACAGGACTAAGGTTATACACGTGCGCAAATGACAGTCTGCTAGCTTCAACTTCCACCTCAATTTCGAACCTTGATGCTGAACTTAGTAAAAAATCAAAACATGAAAGTCATAGTTCTTCCCCTTAGCTTTTCAAAGCATCTTGAATCACCTCAATCTGAGCTTGGACAGGAATGATATGCTCAAAATACCAAACATCTCTCCAACTTTTTGATCCAAAAGGCTGCTTTTTCATTCCAAGAAGACTTTCACAAACTAAAAATAAAAAAATTAAGCTCATAATTAACAAATTTGCTCAAATTACATGAAAACGGAAGTAAACGACACATAAAATACATAACATTTATGAGCTTATCAAATCATATTCTCTTCATAAGTTTTTGAAATCCCTTCTCAAATTATCCTTATGGTTTACCTGTGGAGGATAATTAGGATTTTGAGGTAGGGGTCTTGGTGGTTTGAGCATATAATTGAGGTCTCTTATACACATCTAGATGTTTGATTGGAAACAGGGAGAATGTGGCTGTGTTGGTTGGAATGATGGATTTTGAACATTATTTTGATTTGTCAAAGAAAAATTCAGATGGTTGCACCATGAATCATCCTAAAATAAGTGAAAAGCTAAAAAAAAATAGAGATCAAAAGTATAACTTCAAGAACAAATCCCAAAGTCACATCGACACAAGAAGAAAGAAATTAGGACTCGTCGTTAGAGGAAGCTAGCTCATGTGGAAAAGGGGGAAAAGGTGGAAAGGTTAAAGAATCCTCTCCTTGCTCCTGTGTATAAGAGACAGGTCTCTTATTTGCCACTCATGTTGATGCATAAAAGAACATATCAAAGTAACACTTAGTGGGGTAGAGATGCTTCGGTAGATTTGTACCGAAGCATAGTTAACTTGACTATGTCACCACTTAGTTCACTAGTTGATGCAAAAGCTTGGGCAGGGTTCCTACGAAATGGAGTTCTGGCACTACTATCCAACGCTATAGGCTTACCGGGTTTCAACTTTTCTTCGGTCAGATCCATCACAACACCATCATGAAGACATAACATAATAATCAGATATGAGAACCACAAGCCAGCAGGCTTAACCATTCTGGTATGCTTAATTTGTTGGCTAATCAAGTGGCCCACATCCACCGGTCGACCAGAAGCAATAGCATATAATAATTTGGCTCAATCCAAAGTTACATGACTTACCGGGTAGAGACGAGCATAAATAAATTTAAACCAGCATGACCAAACCGGTGAAGGTCATTGGCATCGAAATGTTGGGCAACTCCCCTAGTACCCTTTGTCCATTCCACATCTCCTTCTATAGATAAGATTCGTACACCTGTCATTCAACTCCGTATTAGTGTCTCGAATCATCAGCCATTCTCCATTGCTAACCTAGTTTACTCGTAACAACTGATTAATTGCATTACCAGAGATATCCACTGATTTTCCCTAGCAAAGACTTTATACTCCGCGTAATGATGCATATTGGCATAGAATTCAAGAACTACTGGAAATACGGCTTCCTTTGTGGTAGAGATGAAATAATTCTAGCCACGTCCTTGCAGTACATTGTAAATTTATGGGCTCTAGTGGTGGGGATTCGTATACACCTCTCTTTAATTTCTGCCCTTAGGGACAATATTGGATTCACACTCTCTTGTAGGCCTAGGAATTTAGAAAGACAGATGGTAATTCCACTTCCTACAAACAGTATGAATCCAATTACTATTTTATGCCTAAAGAAAATATCATATTAGATGCAACACACGCAAATAACATGCCACCCCACACCTATTCCAAGGTACACCCTCAAACTACAAATTAAATTTAATATTCACAAGAGCAAATAAAACATGATAACACCCGTACTAAGTCATGCATATATTTTACCAAAACACTCCTAAGGCCTCTTGCTAATTACAACAATTGAATAGGGAGCAATCGTGAAGCTCATAAGGAAGTCCAAAAATCAAATTCATCCACAAACACCATGGTTTTAACAATTTTCCTCATTGAGACATTGCGTCGAACATTTGGCGTGCATGAATGAATAGTGAATTTTTACTATGTGTAAAACATATATAATTACTCCCAATTCAACTAACCAAATAAGAATTTGAACTCCCAACTTACAAGAATGTTTGATTTGGTTAAAACATTTCAAGATTTTTGAGAATTGATTTTGAGTAGAGAAAGAGATGACTTAAACCATCATTTGGTCATGCTGTATGAACTTGCATTTGGGATATTTTGTGGTTTTGTTACTGTTTTGATTGGTAAATTGATTGAGGTAGTGTGAATCTCCCATGTTATCCAAATAGTTGGAGTTTGGAAATGATCTAAGCATTCCTTGGACCATTTGAACCAAAAATCTTACCTAGTATTGATATTATCCCTAGTGTCCCCATTGAGCCTTAGCCTAATTTCTTTGTCAACCACATGATTTAGTCATTCCACTTTGTTCAATTATCCTCGCTTAATCCCATCACCTTAGTCATTGTGATAATGTACTAAGTTCTCCAATGCAATAGTTGAGCTTATATGATAGTTTAAAGAAAAAAAAATTTGATTAATTGTTGTGGGGATTGAAGTTAAGATGTTCAATGTAATTATTTTCCCCTTCTTGTAATTAGTTTATGTATATTGCTATTAATTTCTACTAACTTCAAAACTACGAAAAAATCTTAATTTTCATCCACTTTTGTAAGTATAGTCTGAACAAAGAAGGTTCACATTATCTTTGAACGATAATTCGTTGGGATTTTGTAATAGACTGAGATGTAATTAAAAGAAGGGGAAAATAATGACTTTCTCTATATGTAGGCTAGTGGTCAAATGTTTGTATTAGGACTGACTAATGAGTAATGTAGTCACCACATCCAAATTTATTAGACTACATCTAAAAGTTTAAAAGTCCTAAATCATCCTTATTCTAGGCTAAAAGATATTAGAGAGTCAGGGGTGAAGCATTCCTTAGGTTGATGTCCTTTGCTAGACCATGTTGTGCCAAAAAATATCCATATATTTTACTTTTTCATTGATTTGCACTTCTCAATACAAGTCTTAATGATCTTTCTGCACTTGGGGTAATTTTTAAGAGACTAGATTTGTTTGCTCTAGAAAAACATACCTTGTGTACTCTTGATGAACACTTTATTAGTTAAAGTAATTTTTGTAATTAAAACTAGTGTTCACTATTGTAAATGGAGGAGTAGATGAAAATATTGAGTTTGTTGAGTTAAAAGCCCATTTTAACTTATGTCTTCATGACTGGTGTTGTGATGGATATGACTTGATGGTGTTATGTGTTTTGTGTTAGTCATTTTTGTTGTTCAATTTTCTTTTCTTATTTCGATTAGGATGAACAAAATCTCAAGTTGGGTGGTGTGAAACTCTTCCAAACTAGATTATATGTACTCTAAATTTGAGAGTTTTTGCCTTAGTTTCTAGATGTGTATAAGAGACAGGCCTCACCACTCTGTTTATAAGAGACAGAGACAGGTTGCCTTTTTCTGTTAATTTAGTGTTCGTGTTATTCTAGAGTTTTTATTACAAGTAACAGAGTGTATTTATATGTAGGGTTTGGGCAGAGAAAATGGCACAACAATCAGATGAGAAACAGAATCAAATCAAGCCACAACTAGTGACATAGCCACAGCTAACTTTGACACTGCATTGTTTAACTCTTCATTTGGATACCACAGTGTCTGAGCACGGAGTCATTCTCCGGTGACCTCATCGTGGTATCCAAATGAAGAGTTAAACTTATGTCATGTCAAAATTATTCAATAAGAGACATGACACTGCAGCTGTTTGACACCTGTCTCTTATACACATCTAGATGTGTATAAGAGACAGCTCAAGAGAGCAGTTCAATACCCTCAAGAGATATTGAAGTCCAAATCAAAGCAAATTGTTGCTGCAGCCACTTCCTCCAACCCTAGAACTGTAAATACACCATTTAAGCCTCTTTTGTGGCCATGTAGACATAGTGAGAATGTGTCGTAGTATGTATTAGCATATCCTAGGTTAGTTCTTTCTTTTCCTTCCTAGATTTTCCTAGATTCGATGTAGTTTAATTGTAATTTCTAATCTTCGAGTGGTTGATTGATGACCATTAATGTAAGATCTTTAATGTTTATGTTTAATCTCCTTTACTTTGTGTTGATTTAGAGTAGTTCAGTCTAATTGCTTTATTTACTTGCAATCTTAGTTTAGTTGGTAGATTAGTTTAAGGCTTTCTTTGATTATGCTTTCTTAGTATTAATTTGAAATTAGAATATTTAATTGCTCTCTCAGAATCATTTCATTTTTATATTCTTTTTTAAATGCTTCCTTTAAAATGCTTTCTTCATATTTCTTGATGCACACATGAGCCATTCAAGATAAACATTAGTATAATATCAGCTTATATCAATGTTAGTTTAGCCAGTTTTATGTGTAGTACTTCAATCCTAAGCCTGTCTCTTATACACAACTAGATGTTTCGTATTAGTATAAGGCCTATTTTGAAGGGTTTGGCCAGCCCCTTGTTACGTTAAAAACGCTTCCTAGCCAATTATTCATTCATCAACATTCAAAAAACTTTGCGATAAAATTCTCCAAATTGTCTTCCAAAGACTTGGGTACTTGACAAGATTGATTCTTAGGACTACCTATCTTGAACGCTATCGGTTCTTGTCTCGCTATAGACCACGGATCGATATCTCGTATAGTGGAGAATAGAAACTTCAAATTCTTGATTTCTTAAGAGACAGGTTTGAATCCTTTCCAATAGCTAACTAAAATTAAATCTCCTTGCCTTAAGGTTTGCAAAGTTTGATGATTGTTTTCTTACTGCTTTGTCAGTTTATTGAAAAAAAAAATGTTACTGTTCATCCGCAAAAAAAAAAAAAAAAAGCTTGTTCATATATTGTTCATTCTTGTTTTGTTCTATTGACCAAAAAAATTTTTGATTCAAAAAAAAAAATTCTAAATCATTTTTTTTAGGTTTTCACTAGTTGACACTTTGTTCTTGATTCTTCCATCAATATTCTTATGCAAATGTTGCTGGGATTGGCTTCTGATTTTGTGCATATTTCTCTAAGAGAAAATCCAAAAAAAAAATCGTGAAAAGAATAACCAACAAGGGGTTAACTCTGTTGTGTCTCTTATACACATCTAGATGTGTATAAGAGACAGCAGTTTTGAACATGAATGCTAGGAAGCGGTCTCTTATACACATAGGCTGTATAAAATAAAAAAAAAACAAAAATGAGAAAAAGTGAATAGAGGCTGAATTCCAACCCTAGAAGAATAAGGGTTTCCAAGTTCTTCTTGCACTAGAAATTTTTTACTAATTTCTTGTTCCATATTCTTGCATATTTTCAATCCTTGTCTTGGTCGAAATAAAACATTCACTTGAATCCTTGTTCTACTTGGATCAACATGGAGTACCAATAGTCTAGCTTGGAAGACTTCTAACTCCACCTACTTGATTTGAAGTGTTGCAACACATCTAGATTGTATAAGAGATAATTCTCAACTAAAACTTGTTTATATTCTTTTCAATTTTTGTCCATAGATTGCTTTCGAGTTATTAAAATAAAAAGGTAAAATACCATATATGTGTATAAGAGACATTTTATTTTAATTCTTTCTAGCCCGAAACCTTAGTTTGTTTGACCTTCTGCATTGTTTAACTCTCTAATTTGCATAGTGTGCGTTCTTTGTTAAATCAATCTGCCATTACGTTGTTATTTCTTTGCTTCTTTATTCTATAACTACTAATTATGTTCTAAATGTTGTCTGTTTGTGTCTTCTTGCTTTATGCTTTCAAGTCTGCGAAAGACTTTGAAAAGAATTTAAACAAGAGGAAAAAGGCAAGAACACAGTTCATTAGAGGGTAAAAACCTTGGAAGATCCGTAAAACACGAATACATTGTGTTACATCTTTAAATTTGAGCGTAAACACTTAAGGAGTTCCGTGAGGTCGTTCTTAGTTCTTACTAACCCTAATTCTTGAATTCCTTGTGTTTTAGTTTATTTTTGTAGATTTAACATGTCTCAAGAAGGAGAAATTCAATGGTTAATGCCTTGGAATCTCGTGTGGCCGAAATGGCAATATCTCTTGAGGGTATTCAACGCTCTCTTGAGATATTGACTAAAGGGAGGATTGAGACACCTCACCAAACTGGTCGAGTTAAGCCTCATGCTCGAAGAACCCCACAAGCTTGTCAAGGAAAATATGTCAATTACAATTCCAATTCGTATGAGTAGGAGAAGAAACTTATGTTTAAGGTTCATCAATCAAGGAGTCAACACCATATGTGAATAAACATTTAAGGTAAACGATGATACCACAGCAACATTAAATTGACTATCCCTACATTTCAAGGTAATCTTGATACTAATGTTTATCTTGAATGGGAAAAGAAGGTAGAGGTTATTTTTTATTGTCATAACTACTCGGAATGAAAGAAAGCTCAATTAGCTATTGTGCATTTAGTGATTATGCTTTAGAGTGGTAGGATCAATTTAAAACTAGTAGAATTAGATATGGAGAGCCACCAATTAATGATTGGACATCTTTAAACGCTACATTAAACAAAAGATTTGTACTTTCTACATATCATCGTGATTTGCATCAAACTTTGCAAACCTTAAGGCAAGGTAGTATACCTGTAGAAGAGTACCATAAAGAGCTACAAAGGTGTCTGATAAGGGCTAATGTAGTTGAGGATAGAGAAGTCACTCTGGCTAGATTCTAATGTGGGCTTAGAACGGAAATTGCCAGCATTGTAGAGTTGAATCATTACATTGAATTACAAGATATGGTTGAAAAAGCAATTAAAGTGGAAAGGCAGCTTAAAAATGTTGGTAAACCTGGAAGTGAGTCTTGCACTAATTGGCATAGGAATTGGTCTAACAATAATTCTTCTCGGCCTAATCAAGTTCAAAATAGACCAACTAATTCTAAAATTAATGAATCAAACATAAACCTATTAGACATCCTATGGATTCCTTGGTTAAAAGAGCATATTCCAACACTTCCAAATGTACTTGTGATATTAAGTGTTATCATTGCTTGGGTGCTGGTAACTATGCGAATGATTGTCCCAAAAAGCATGCACTCTTCATGCAAGAGAATGAAGTGGTAAGTAAAGGGAGTGATGATGAAGATGACTCCATGCCAGCATTGGTGGGCCCTAGTGTCGACGAAGAAGAGCCAAAGGATCTTTCTCAGATACTCGCCTTGATAGCATTGCAAACACTTCACATCAGACCAAAGAATACCAAAATGAGGTACAACGTGAGAATATTTTCTTTACCAAATGTGTTGTTCAAGGCCGTGCATGTGGTTTAATCATAGATAGTGGTAGTTGTGTCAATGTTTGAGAAAATTGTTTTTGAACAATTGAGTTTGCCTTGTCTAAAGCATTAATGTCCGTATAAATTATACATGGCTTAATGAATGTGGTATAAGAGAAGTAACTAAATCTCATTTTATAAGCTATTAGCTATTGGAAAGTATCTCAATGAAATACTTGTGTGATCACATTTGCCAATGTAAATGTGTTAGATCTTGTTATATAGACCATGGCACTTGATAAACCTACATCATTAAATGTAGGTTTATCAACATTGCCATGGTCACCAATTTATTTATAGGGTTCAAAGAGGTATAGAGACAGGAATTAATCTTGCAAAATGACCAAGACGTGTGTGTGGAAGAGACAGAAACAAAATATCTCAGCAAGGTCGAATCATGGTCAAACTGCACTCGAATACCACTCTGACTGTCTCTTATACACATCTAGATGTGTATAAGAGACAGGGACAAAATCAACTTGGCACTCAATACCCATGATAGGTCCCAAATGCGGCCGTTCCTAACAAACCCGCCCACAGAGCCACTGGAGGACAACATGTGAATAAAAGCAAGTTGCACGAACTAATGGCTCATAGGGTGTGTGCAATCTAGCTTTGAGTTCATGTGTTGTGCAGGTGATTCTGGTGCCAAAGCACGATGGGTCACATGTGTTGTGCTGACTCTCGTGGCGGTTAATCGCATTATGGTAAAGTATCGCCATCCTATTCCTCATCTTGATGACATGCTAGACAAATTATATGGTTCGAAGATTTTCACTAAAATTGATCGTAAAAAGTGGATATCACCAAATTCACATGAAAGAATGGGATGAATGGAAAACCTGTCTCTTATACACATCTAGATGTGTATAAGAGACAGGCCCAACATGGCTTGCTACAACTTCTTGGCCCTCGACAAGAACTGATAGTGTCCAAGATAGGTAGTCGCAACCATATTTTACAAGCATTGAAATTTGTTGTTGTTTATTTTGATGATATTTTGAACTTATAGCAAATCCTTAGATGAACATTAGAGACTGTCATGAACGTCTAGTACTTGAAACATAATAAAAGGACAACTTTATCACTCAATCTGTGTTCAAAGAAGGGCCCATTTTGCTCTCATGAAGTAGTTTTCTTGGTTTTGCTGTTATTTATACACAAATAGATGTGTATATAGAGAAAAGGTGAAGATCATTAGTGATTGGCCAACTCCTACATAACGTGTTTAAAGTGCAGAGTTTTCATGGTTAAGCAAGTTTTTACCGCAGGCTTGTGAAAGACTTCAACACTATAGCTACCCCTCTCACTGAGATAATCAAGACAGATGTCAGATTTTAAGTGGGGTGAGGCACAAGAGTGTGCTTTTCAACACTCAAGGTTAAGTCATCCACTACTCCTGTTTTACTTTTATCAGATTTTTCTAAAACTTTTGAAGTAGAATGTGATCTTCTGGTATTGGTAGAGGTGTAGTTTTGATGTAGGATAGACATCCAATTGTGTTCTTCAGTGAGAAACTGAATGGATCCAAGTTGAACTACTCGACATATGATATGGAGCTTTATGTATTAGTGCGGGCCTTGCAAAATTGGCAACATTATCTGTTATCTAAAGAATTTGTAATTCGGAGGTTCAAAACTGAGCCATTGCCAATTTCTCAGGGCCAAGGTAAGTCTGATATACATGTCATGCACGCTGGTTAGATTTCATTGAAATGTTCGCTTATGTTGTACAATATAAACAAGGAAAAAATAATGTAGTTGCTGATGCACTGTCTCGTTAATATGCTTTGATTTCACTATTAAACACTAAATTCTTGAAGTGAGTCAAAAGACATTATATGTTCTAATACTTCAGAATGCATAATTTATGTTTGAAGCATGTTAGTATACTGGACTTGATAAGTATTATTAGCGTGATGGTTAGCAAGTCATGACAATAAATTATGCATTCTGAATTGCTCATTACATGAATTACTTGCTAGGGAAGCACATGGTGGAGGTCTCATGGGTCATTTAGATGTGGCTAAGACATTAGATATGCTTACATAACACTTTTTCTGGCCTAACATGAAGAACGTGTGTGTGCTAAGTGTCTTAGTTGTTAGAAAGCTAAGTCCAAAGTTAATCCACATGGTCTTTACATGCTTTAGCCTATTCCGAGTCACCCTTGGTTCGATGTATCTATGGATTTTGTCTTAACATTGCCAAGAACTCCAAGAGATCGCGATTCAATTTTTGTGGTAGTGGATAGGTTTTCTAAAATAGCACATTTCATATCATGTAATAAAACTTATGATGTTGTGCATGTTGTAGATTTGGTCTTTAGGGAAGTTGTTCATTTGCATGGGGTTTCTAAGACTATAGTTAGTGACAGAGATGTCAAGTTTTTGAGTCACTTCTGGCGTATCTAAGGGGGGAAATTGGGTACTAAATTGCTATTTTCTACTTCGTGTCACCCTCAAACTAATGGCCAAACTGAAGTGGTCAATAGAATTTTAGGAACTTTGTTGCGAGCTATCTTAAAGAAAAACTTGAAGTCTTGAGAGGATTGTTTGCCATTTGTTGAATTTGCTTATAGTCATGCAATTCATTTTTCAACTGGTTTTTCTCCATTTGATGTTGTTTATGGTTTTAATCCACTAAAAGCATTAAATTTGATTCCTTTACCTGTGAAGGAACTAACTAGTTTTGATCGAGGGAAAAAGGCTAAGTTAATCAAATCTACCCATGAGAAAGCTGGACAATAAATGCTTAAAACGAACCAACATAATTCTACGCAGGCCAATAAGGGTAAAAAACAAGTGGTCTTCCAACTAGGAGATTGGGTTTGGGTATATTTTCAAAAGGAAGCCATCCCCAGATTCCCAAACAAAAGGAAATCTAAATTGGATCCTCGTAGGGATGGACCCTTTGAAGTGCTTGAAAGAATTAATGACAAAGCCTACAAGATCGACCTTCTAGGTGAGTATAATGTTAGTGCAACATTTAATGTTACTGATCTTTGTCCTTTTGATTTTGATGTAGGAAGTGATTCGAGAACGAATCACCTAAAGGGAGAGAAAGATGATGCACATGTGAGGTAAGGAACAAGTGATAGGGTCAGGGAATAAGCACAAGAATCGATCCTTTTCAAGTTCCAATCTGGCCAATCATGAGGTCGAGGGCCAAGAAGTTGCAGCAAGCCATGTTGGGCTTAGGCAAGGAAATTCTGGACCAACAAGCATTATTATTTGAAAATTGGGGCCAAGAATTCTTTCAAACTCAAGTTAAGGAACATGTGTATATTTTAGAAGTCCAACTCCAAGAAGATTCAAGTCCTAGAAGTCCAAGAATTGAAGAGCTTCACGAAGGTTTCGCAAAACCCTAATTTGGACCAAGGCCTTATTCGCCATAAGATCATAATTAAATGAGGATTTTTTTTTCAACATTTGTTTATAGGATTTTTGTTTTCTTTGGGTGAAAATATCAGCCTATATCAATGTTAGTTTAGCCAGTTTTATGTCTAATATTCCAATCCTAAGCCTGCTAGGATTTGGCACGATTGTTTCTTAGATAGTATTAGGCCTAGATTGTATAAGGCCAGCTTGTTAAAAAGGCTTCCCTAGCCAATTGTTCATTCATCAATATTCACAAAAAACTTTGTGAGAAAATTCTCCAACTTGTCTTCCAAAAACACGGGTATTTTGCAAGATTAATTCTTGCGACTACCTATCTTGGACACTATCAGTTCTTGTCTCGTTATAGACAATGGGTCATTATCTCGTATAGTTGAGAATAGATACTTCAAATTCTTGATTTCTTAATAAACGGGTTTGAATCCACCAAGTTGGATTTGTTTAGCCGTTCTTGGGTTTCAAATACGATTCTGGGTCTCATCAGTTTATCTCCAGGGTTTGCATCATTTCTTGTCTTTATTTATGCACTAGTTAGTTTGGGTTAAGGTTTGATGATGCCAATTTCCTGTGGGTCATGGTTGATTGATGGGTTGGATAGTAAATATGGAGGATAATTGGGTAGTAGTAAAGTGTTTGGTGGCTTGGTGAGAGGGAAATGATCCTTCTTTGAACCATATTAGTGAGGGTAACACAACATACAAGCGTTAAGTGTTAATTCTTATTGTTACATTAGGTAGGTTTGTAGTCAGGCCAAGAGGCTAGCATTTCTAGTTGATTTCTTTAAATCCATGTGAAAAATTAGACTAGAATCATGAGCTAGGCCAAGGGATTGATTTATAGTTGGGAGGGAATCCCTACTTAGACCAATTGAACTATTTGACTCAACCAATTGATTAAACCCCAAAAATTGACTAATCAAACCCTAACTCGTTTTAAATTGCTTTTTTTTTCCTTACCTTCAGTTGTAATCTAAAATCTTTTCTTAAATCAAACTCTTCAAATAGTAATCCAACCAATGTGGTAATTACCATCCAATCCTTGTGGGTTCGATCCCTACTTCCACTTGCTACTATTTGACCACATATACTTGATGTGTGCCATCTAGTTAGAAGTAGGATTTAGGTGCTTATAAATGTAGAACTAGATGTTATTCGTATTAGCATGCCAAAGCTATTTTCTCACATAATGACAATGATCTAACTGAGAATGGGAGTAGTAGGACCAAGGAAAAGGTGCAAGCTAAGGATGAGGAAATTCAGCTTGAGGAGGTTTGATCATCATCATAGAGGGAAGCTAAGGAACAAGGAGAATCAGTCAAGTATAAAATTTTTGCCAGGAGAACCATGGAAGAGAAGAATGGCAACTTTTGAGCCTTCAAAGCAAGTGCAAATTCCATTCCCACAAAGGGTTAAAAGCAATGATAAGGAGAAGAAGTTTAAGAGAAAGATTTTTGGAAATTTTGTAAAAGCTGAAACACAAATATTCCTTGCTTAGGAGACCATGCCAAATTAACAAATACTCATTGGGAAGAGGAAGTCTCTAGGGGATAAGATCTTAAGTCCACTAAGGAGTGGAGGAATCTTGGTCCTTCAAGGCTAGAGATATGGTCTTTCTCAATTCCATACGAGATTGGTGGATTGTTATTTGAGAGGGCTTTACATGATTTGAGAACCTCAATCAAATTAAAGCCCATTTCTATCTACAAGAAGTTGAACAGAGGTGAATTAAATCCTACCATTAAAACCCTGCAACTTGCATATAAAAGTACTAAATATCCATCGGGCATAGTCAAGGACATCGTAGTCAAAGTGGATAAAGTCTTCTTACTGGTGGATTTCATTATCCTTGATATGGAAAAAGTTGAAAATATTTCCATCATCCTTGAGAGGCCGTTTCTCACAACTGGCAAGGTTTTGATTGATGTCCAAGAGGGCTAACTTCAATTTAGAGTCAATGAGCACATTGTTCCTTTAATGTATTGATGCATTGAAATTTCCAGGATCTTATTAAGATGATGTACCAAAAATATATATATAATTGATGAATTCCTCAGCTTTTGCAGGGAAAATATGGAAAGGGTACCATTGGAGATCACAAGAAGGTGAAACAGAAGAGCAAAATGAGGACGTTCGTTGGTGCTTGGATATATTGGAAGATAATCCAACCGTGGAGGGAAAGAGTCAAAAAGGAGGAAGGCATAGGTGAAGGGGGTATCCAACCAACGAACCCCCCAAAATTGAACTCAAACCTCTTCCATCTAATATTCATTATGCATTTTTAGATGAGGGTAATAGGCATCCTATTATTGTCAGTGCTTTTTTTTTACTTGTGATCAATTATCTAAATTGCTTGATGTGTTGAAATTACACCATGGAGCAATTGCTTGGATCTTAGAGGACATTAAGGGCACAAGTCCTACAATCTGCATGCATAAAATTCTTCTCAAGAACAATTACAAACCACATAGGCCACCTCATCTGTAGGTTAAATCCTAGTTTAAAGGAAGTGGTTAGAAAGAAAATATTAAGGTTGTTACATGCAGGATTATCTGTCCAACAAGTGATAGTAAATAGGTTAGTCCTACTCAAGTGGTGCCCAAAAAGGGAAGAGTTACAGTGATAGCTAATGATAGTAATGAGCTCATTCCTTCTAGACTAGTCACCGGGTGGTGCATGTTCATTGACTATAGGAAACTAAATGATGCCACTAGAAAAGATTATTTTCCCCTTCCCTTCATTAATCAAATGTTAGAGATACTTTCAATGCACATTTTTTACTACTTCCTTGATGGGTACTCCAGTTATTTTCAAATAGCTTCGAAAGATCAAGAGAAAACCACTTTTACCTACCCTTATGATACTTTTGCATATAGGTGTATGCCCTTTGGCCTCTATAATGCTCTAAGTACATTCCAATGGTGTATGTTCGCCATATTTGATGATATGTATAAGAAAATTGCACCTCAAATTTTTATGGAACCTTTCAGTATATTCAGTGATTCTTTTGATTTGTTTTTTCATAATTTGTCTCTTGTTCTGAAGAGATATGAAGAAGGAAACCTTTCTTTGAATTGGGAAGAACTGTCATTTCATGGTCATGAAGGTATTTTTTTGGGCCATAAAATTTCTAAGAAAGGAATAGAGGTTGATAGTGCTAAGGTTGAGGTGATTGAAAAATTACCCCCTCTTTGAGTGTAAAAGGTGTCAGAAGTTTTTTAGGACATGAGGTTTCTATCGGTGTTTTATAAACATTTCTTATCAAATTTCTAAGTAACATATTTGCATTATTACAAAAAATATGCGGTGTTTGGTTTTAATGAAAAATATTTACATGCATATGATTTATTAAAAAAGGCATTAACTAACACCCTCATCATAATAGCTCCAAATTGGTCTTTACCATTTGAAATCATGTGTGATGCAAGTGATTATGTTGTTGGGGTAACCTTATGTCAAAGAGTAAATAAAGTTTTGCATGTCATCTATTATATTACTCTGCCGCACACTCAATAATGCACAAGCAACTTTTCTACCACCGAAAAGGAATTGTTGGCCGTAGTTTTTGCGTTTGACAAATTTAGATCTTATACACATCTAGAGCAAAGTAATTGTGTATAATGATCATTCAACTTTAAACTATTTTCTCTCTAAGAATGATGCAAATGCTCGCCTAATTCGGTGAATTCATTTATTGGAAAAGTTTGATTGGGAGGTTATTAATAATAAGGGTAGTGAAAATATAGTCACGAGGATATCTCTAGCCTTGAAGGACCAAGACTCGGTCCAAGAAAAAGTGCCCATTATGAAAAATTTCCCAATTGAGCAACTGATGTTCATTAGAGATGCTAAACCTTGGTATGGGGATACAGTTAATTACTTAGAGGGCAAGGTGGTACCAAAATCCATAGATGTCAACAAACGGAAAAAGTTGTTTTCCGAGCTCCAATATTATTTTTGAGAGGATCTATTCCATTACTGCCGGTGCAATGGCCAAGTCATCGGACATAGGTGTGTCTTGGAAGAAAAGGTGGTTGATATTCTACATCATTGTCATGCTTCTCTGGTAGGTGGCCATCACGACAGCCAAAGGACTGCTGTAAATATTCTTCAATGCCGTTTTTGTTGGCCTAGAAGTGCTCAAAGAATCCCGAGTTACTCTAGTCACTCACTTATCATCCTCAAACCTCAAGACAAGCTGAGGTTTCTAACTAGGAACTAAAGCAGATATTGGAGAAGACAATCAGTGCTTCAAGAAAAGATTGTCTCTCAAAAGCTAGATGATCTCTACGGGCTTATACCCCGTAGAGCTGTGTATTAGACACATCTAGATTTGATTTTGAGACAGAGCTAAACGTTAATCCATTATCTTCCAATAATTGGAACACAATGCATATTGGGCAAAAGACTTAATCTCTTATACACATCTAGATGTGTATTACACCTCCTGTCTCTTATGAACATCTGGAGAAAAGCCTAAGAGAGTGCCCAAATTTATAAAGAAAAGACCAGAGCTTGGCATGATAAGCACATTTTAAAAAATAAATTCAAAGGATGAGTTGTATTACTTCATTATACACTGAAGCATAATGATGCCATTAGATGGAAGAAGTTTGAGCTCCCATCCTTAAAATTGTCATGTTGAAGCCAAGAGACACCTCATGCATTTAATCCTTGATCGTGGACATAAAAGGATCGGATACACATCTTAATCTTAATAGTCACAAGCTTAAGCTTTACTATGGATGTCCATTAACGCAAGATGGAAAACCGCCATTTCATTAATACATGATCATCGCATTCAACAGTAGGATTTAAGACTACAAATGAGGTGGCCTTGGGAGGCAAGACAAGTTTATTTACTTATCAAAGGGTAGTACTCATATCAGTTTCTAAAATTTGTCTCTTATACATGCTTTAATTTTAGTGAGTTTATATGGTATTAATAAAGTTTTTTTTTTTTTTGCAAGATGGGAGTGCAACTTAAAAAATATTAAAATTTGGCTAGAGAGCATGCTCACTGCAGCGATGAGCTAAAAGTCAACATCCTTGTTACAGCAAAGATGCTCACGATTTTGGCTTAATTTTAAAAAAAAAATATTTTTTAAAACCCTATAAGCCCATTAGCCACCATTCTCCCTTCCCCGATCTCTTTTTTCCTCTTCTTCTTATTCTTCTCTCTTTTCTCCTTCCTTCCTATCTTCTTCTTCTTCTTCCTTTTCTTCTTCTTCTCTCCAAAACACTAATACTAAGAAATTTCTTGATCTATCTGTCTCTTATACACATCTAAATGTGTATAAGAACACCCTAACTTATATCCCCAAATTCTTTCCCATATGTGATTAGTAATTCTTATACACTTTTCTAGAAGCTATAAGACTCATTTAAATGTCAATTATAAGACATTATAGATGTCTCTAATAGACAGGCTTGGCAATAAACCTATAATTTTTTTTATGATATTCATCCAAAATTTTGAATTTTGATGACATAAGGCTAAAATCATAACATAATAGGCTATTTTCACTACACCAATTATTAATGTATAAGAGACAGCATTATGTGATTTCTATGTTGAACTGTCATTGATTGGTAAAATTATGGGTAATAAAAGAGAAGGCTCTACTTCCATGACACTTACCAAAACTATTCATACTAGGTCTAATGAGCCTAAATTTATTTTGAACATATTAAATATGTGACTGTTGAAGCTTAAGTTATTTCATGTTAATTTAGACAATATTGCCAATCCTTATTGGAAAACAATTTTGATTTTTTTTGGTCTGGGTAATGATCATAGTGATCCTTATAGTGAAGCTGGTGGCATGCAGAGATACTTCCTTGTAGTACTTGATAAGCGGAAGTAGGTGATGTTTGATCACAAAAAAGAAACTACGGGTAACGATACGGTAGTGAGAGAGTTCATTGCTAACACTCACAAAATCACTGAAACGGTAGTTACGGTGAGAAGGAAACTAGTGGATTTTATACTAGAAACCATCAATGCTTATTATCAGGTACCGACCATAGCGGATAGGAAGTATGATAAATTAACGCTTATGTCTAATGTCTCTTATACACAATGCTAGATGTGTATAAGATGACAGATTATATGCTGGCATGGCTCAATGGGAGTTTTATTCAGGTGGTAGGGAACATAAACAATATTTGCAAACTTATTTGACCCCTAAAGCATTGGTAAGGTATCAGTTTTTAACTTCCTGCACATATTACCCATTACTCATTTGACTAGAGTAACTCGGGATTGTGTTGTACTTCTTTATGCTTTGGTTAAAGAGTGGTTAGTTGATACTGGTTTGGAGATATTTTGATTATTCATTTTCTTAATGGTCATAAGGACCAACCGAGTTTAATATTTCCTAATTTTGTAACTCATTTGTATTCTAGTGCAAGTGTCCCTTTGCATTCTAGTACAAAAATTTTCCCAGCACAAGCCTCTGATAGGTGCTTGGCTCCATCTTACACTCAAGAAGCATGACAAGCCTCTTTAAGATTGGATTTGGAGGCAACAATGTAGAGAGATAGCCGACTAAGTAGATGACCCAAAGACTTCCACTAATGATCAACAAAGGACATGGGAGCTACTGCTCTAGCAAATCTAGACTATGTTTTCTCGACCCTGTACCGAGGCCTATATGCATTCCATTGTTGTTTATCATAGTCGGTACCTCTACCATATTGCTCGCAAGACGGATATTCTAGGCCACAGAATGAACAATGTCCACCTGTTAATATGGAAAATTGGGCGCCGAAGCTAGATGCACCTAGATGGCATTTCGGACCACCTAATAATGACTTTGGCCTTGGGTCCAGGAATACGAGTGGGCCAGATGCAGACATTAAGAATGATGATGGAATTGGTCCTTCGAGATTGTCTTAGAGGGAGTTTTCTTTCTCTTTGTTTTCCTATTTCTTCTTGTTTTATTTATTTTCCTTTTTCATTATTGTTGTGTTGTGGTGTTATTTTTGTTGTTTTGCTTCTTTTGTCACTCTTGTGGAAACATTGGGGATAACGTTTCACTTTAGTTAGGGGGAAAGGTATATGGTGTATTTGTGTGTCTTCATCGTTTAGGCTGTTCTAGCTGTTTGTTTTAAATGTTTGTTTTGTTGATGTGTCTCTTAGAAGAATTTTCATGAAAATTGGCTATTTTTTGTATTAATGCTTTTGATAAAATGATTTGTCTTCGAATTGGAGATTTTGAACCTACATGTGTACAAAGATTTTTGCTCTTTAATCCGATTGATTCATGGAATGCTGGTATTTCACTTATATGGCGGAGTTGTGGATTAACTTTATTATTTCAAAATCGAATGATGGTCTTGACAACTTATGGAGGCTTGGTTTGAACTTGTGGCATATTAGTTGAGGTAGGTTCATAATTTGCAACGTTTGAATGAAGTTTGGACATTGAAAATGATATGGGCATTTCTTTGAACCGATTGAGCCTGAAAATCCACCTTCGTTATGATTATCCCTAGTCTTGCTTTTTGAAAAAATAACATTATTTTTCAATTTAACCACATAATTAAACATATTACCTTTGTTATTCTATTTGAATTTTTTGCTACCCATTACCTTAGTTAATCTTGGTTATATGCAACATCAATACCATAAAGATGTAACTAAGAGACAGGTCTCACAGTGCATTATTTGTTGGGACAAAAGTAAAAAGTCAAAAGGAAATGCTTATTTATAGAGTCAGAGTCACACTGGCTTGCAATTCTTGTTTCCTAAAAAAATGAAAAATGAGCAAAAAAATTGAAAAGAATAACATATATATATATATATGTTATTCAAGTTCCAATATTTCTTTTTCTGAATAAAAGAGGGCATATTGTAGCCTTCTAGGTTGGTATGTGTGTGGTTTGGGCATGTATTTGGGGTTTTGGTTTGATGTTAGAAAATTTATGTAACTAACATGATCTGAACTACTTTACCTAAATATATTCAACTCTTATCCCTTAGCCTACATTACAAGCCGTAAAGTCCTATTTGATCATTGGTCTGAATTAGTTTGTCGTAGTGTCTAGATGGGATGTATAAGAGACAGCATCGACTTCGTTGTCACTTGTTCAATCATAGAGAAATAAGTCCTATCAAGATGGGTGAAGAAGTGATTCCACTTCTCATATGATTGCTCTACGAGCAAAGTGTTTGCATTGCTGTGATGACTGTGGGATTGGGGGGTCAAATTTTCCTATGTATGTCTTGAATTCCCACATGACTTGAATTTTTCATTAAATGAATAATCATCGATACATGGGAAGAGTTTTGCATAGAAGTTCTTAATTTCTTAGTATTAGTATTTGTGTGAATGTGTTAAGACACCTTTTCTTATACACAACTATTGAAAAGCTATAAGATTAAGTTGGGGGGCGTTGATAATCAAAGAAATTAGGATTATTTAGTTAGTCTTTTCCCCTTTTATTTAATGTTATTAGTCTTATTTTTCAGTGTTTTGTGGTATAAGTTAGTTGTGTTAGATTTAAATTAGGTTTGTGCGACTTTCGTATGTTTTAGTGGCTTTAAGTGGCTATTTAGTGTACTAAGTAGTTATTTATATTTATTTTTCCTCCATGCAGGTGAGGGGCATTTTTGGAAGATCAAGGAATTACATGTGCATAAGGAAGCTTGCACGTGAAGAAATTTAACCCCTGGATAGAAAGACCCTTACTGGATCATTTTCTTACAAGAAGATCCCTATTAAGGGTTTCAGCATATGAACCTCTACTACAGCATCATAGATGTGGATACAAGTTAGACCTATTTAAACTCTATAAATAGTTAACTTTTCTTGTAAGAAAAAGAGAGTAGCATAGGGTATTTTTTAGAATAGCCATTAGGGTTTCTCTTAGGGAAAACTACACATTTTGTCGCATTAAATTCCTCAGCAATTTCAGTTTTTCAATTCTAAGAGTCTGCTAGTGGATTTTTATTCACTAGTGCTTTTGGATTTTACATATTTACCGGAAAAATTATGGAAATCTTCAAGGGATCTTTATACTTCATTGTTATTGGTTAATTTTCTTTACTTTAATGGTGATTGTTGGTTCTTTATTGCTTTCTATCAATTTCAATTACTTTCAGTTTAGCACTAATTCATAATTTAAATTTTTCTTAGTCTCTTTAATTTATTAATTAGTCGTAGTAAGGTTTTCAATACTTCAATCAACTAATTCCTTGTTGGTTAAGTTGGTTACATAAATTTTTCACATTCTCTTTAATTTTTCATTAATTTAGTAGCCTTAGTTTGTTTAATTTATACAAGAAATATAAAAAAAATCCAAAAAGAACTCATCTTGAAATGTGTTCATCAAAATATTCATTAATACTAGGCATTCAATAATTAATCTAATTTAATTCTTGTAGAAACGATCCTTATTGCTAAATACTATATGACCCATGCACTTGTAGAAATTTGTGATAGTACACATATAATAGTGGAATTAGGGTTTTGACACATTTTCTATCCATAGTATAGTATAATACATTGAAATTGTTCTCCAACTAAATTTTATTTCTATTTCCTTCATTTTTGAATTTCTATTAAAGAAATACCTTTACTTTAATCAATTTCATTCCTAAAATGAGATATCATAATTGGCAATTTCTGAAATCTTCCTAATAAAATTATGGAAACTTACGGCGATGTGAATTGTATTTGTAAAATAAAAACTCTTATATTTCTTTTGGAAGTAAGAATATTAGCTTCTGGTTGATTAGAAAAGATATTTACATAGTGCTCCCAACTAGGAAGAACATAAGCTCACCAAGCACCCAAAAACACTAACAAAATCTCCTATTAAACAACTACACCAATATAGGCCAAACAAAACTCAGACAGTTGCCAATTGCATAAAATAAAAATAATAATAAAAAAAAAAACATGTTGATCAATGTTCCATTCCTAGCACAACTCCCAGCTAAACCTTGTGTTTGGTACTTTCTTCCACCTTGAGACAACTTTTCTAATCTCATTTTGCAAGTTCCGAACAACTACTCCAATTAGCACCTATTTCCATTGGAACGTTCTTCGGTTTCATTCCTCCAAATGTAGTAAACAATTACTTTATGTTGATGACACCTGCTTATTTGCAAGGAAGGAGTCATAGATGAACTGTTTACTGAACCATTCCAATTCTACATTCCAACTGCAATGCCCTCTGTACAGTCTACAACTAGCTTGGATAGAAGACCAAACAACATAAGAATAGGGATATGAAGAAAATAAGAGATGATCCATATATTCCTCAGCTCCCATACATATCTAGATGCACCCTTTCTTAGACACTACCCCCACTAAAACAACCTATCCTTAGTAGCAAGTTTGTACTTGCTTGCCAGCCATAGGATAAAAGCAAATCTAGGAACATATTTCTTGAACCAAATCACCTTCCTTCAATTATATTCAAGACCATACTCCCAGCTTGATAGGACTTATTTCAAAAGTAGTTCCTGTCTCTTATTCATCCATTTAATGAGCAGGAAGCTGGAATAGGAACTGACCACAAACTTTGGATTTTTCAACTTGACAATGTGTACCCAAATCAACCGTAATGCAAATTTCCTTGTATATGTAGCCCATATGTGTAAAATAGTAGTGCTTTGTTCCAAACTTAAAGCCTAGCCAATCCTAAACCCGCTTCTTCTAAAGGCAAACATGCATTCTTCCGAGCAACTTTTGCCCCATAGTTCTTTTTTTTTTTTTGACAAAGTCCAGAGAAAGCTAGCAAATAAACTTCCAAGTTTCTTGATCACTATTTTAGGAATCAAGAATCAGAAATATGCTACTCTAGAAGGTCTGTAAACTCATAGGAACTGACTTTATTAAAGTTAACCTTTCCCCATAATATAATTGTTAAGCAGGATCCCAGGAAATTGACAAAAGCTCGAGACAAATCCACAACAACTGATAACAAAACAATAGAGAAAATAAAAATGAGACACCAGGTTTACCTGATTTGGTCGAAAGACCTACGTCCACGAGCGAAAGCGAGCAAAAATTAATACTATATGAGAAGAATACAAAAGTTTTAGGAGAGTACTCCTAAACCCACAAACCACTAGTATGAAAACACAAGAAGAGCCAAAATAAAGACAAAAGGCTTAATGTCCAACAAGGCCCAATAGCTATTTTAAGCTGCATTTATGTTTAGTGCTCGTACATAAAGCCCAAAGTGTTTCCTTAGTCTTATAAAGAGAATTCTACACAACTCTCCTTAGCATTAATCAATGTGGGACAAAGCCACACAACAAATCTCCACCTTGGTGTGTCCCCACATCCACAAAATAGCAAAATAGCAAACTTGCTCCACGTTCTCCACAAAAGCCGCAATGGGCTTAATCACCAACAACGAATGCCAACCAAGTCCAAGCAGTGCTTGAATTTGTAAACCATATGAGGTTTTGCAAACATGTCTGCAGGATTATCCTGATCTTTGGTACTGATCTTTTGAACAACAACTTTCCCCTTAGCAATAGTATCCCAAAGGAAGTGAAACTTCATATCAATGTGCTTTGTCCTCTCATGATACATATGATCTTTAGTCAAGTGAATTGCACTTTGACTATCACAACAAAATGTAATAACACCATGATGTAGACTTAGCTCGCCAAACAAACCTCTCAACCACAAGGCTTCTTTGATTGCCTCGGTCACGGCCATATATTCCATTTCTGTAGTAGACAATGCCACAACAGGTTGTAATAGCTTTCCAATTGACTACAAAACTGCCAACGCAAAATACATAACTAGTAAGTGATCTTCTTTTGTCAAGATCCCCGACGTAATCAGAATCCACAAAACTAATCAAAGTTTCACTATTTTTCCCAAACTCCAAACAAGTGTTTGAAGTACCTTTCAATTATTTGAGAATCCATTTCACAACCTGCCAATGCTCTTTTTCAGGACAAGACAAATACCTGATAACCACACTAACTCAAGCTTACGAAATGTCTGGACGTGTACAAAACATCGCATACATGATAGATGCCGACTGCACTAGAATATGGAACCCATGCCATATAACTTTCTTCCTCATCTGATTGTGGTGATTGAGTAGCTGAAAGTTGAAAATGACTTGCTAGAGGAGTACTCACAGGTTTAGCATCTTTCATGCTAAATTTCTCCAAAACTTTCTCAAGGTAATGCTTTTGAGTCAAGAACAATTTCATAGCTCCTCGATCTGTCTTGATCTCCATGCCAAGAATCTTCTTAGCTACTCCCAAATCTTCCATTTCAAATTCACTACTCAACTGTGTCTTCAAAGTGTGAATTTCTACAAAACTCTTGGCAGCAATAAGAATGTCATCAACATAAAGTAACAAATAAATGAAAGAATCATCATTTAATTTCGTGAAATTGACACAACTATCATACATGCTCCTTGAATAACCATGACCCAACATAAAGGAATCAAATCTCTTGAACCACTGTCTTGGAGACTTGCATTTCAATCCGTTTAAGGATTTCTTTAACAAGCAAACATGGTCTTCTTTTCCTTCAATTTCAAATCCCTGAGGTTGCCTCATATAAATCTATTCTTCAAGCTCACCATGTAGAAAAGATGTCTTGACATCAAGCTGCTCCAATTCCAAATCGTACATGGCAACTAAGGCAGGCAAAACACGAATAGACATGTTTAACAATAGGTGAAAACACATCATTGAAATCAATATTGTGTACCTAACTATAGCCCTTTGCAACCAACCGTGCTTTATACCTTGTATCTTCAACCCCTGGATGATCTTCCTTCTTCTTAAAAACCCATTTGCAATCAATAATTTTCTTACCCAAAGGTGGCTTCATAAGAACCCAAATTTCATTTTTACGGAGAGACTCAATTTCTTCATTCATAGCGACCAACCACTTGGCTGAATTATCACAAGAAACTGCTTCAAAGTAGGTGGAAGGCTCACCAACTCGATGTGTTATTCAGCGACTGACAAGAGCATATGCAACTAAATTTCCTTATCGCAGCGGTGGTCGAATCAAAGAAAGAGGTCTATCCTTGGCAATAGAATGCTCCTCCTCCTTTGGTTCTTCTTCAATAGAGTCTGATTCATACACACTAGATTTTTATGACTGGAAGAGGCTAACTAACCTTGGTAGTTCTGCCAAAACCACTCAATGACAGTATGACAAGCTGTAGACATTGCCTCTGCCCTAACTCCTTTGTCAACCCTACATTAGAGATCATACAACGGGCTCTCTCCAAAAGAGTTTAGTTCAAACATTCGGCCACACCATTTTGCTGAGGCGTCATCCAAACTGTATGGTGCCGAACAATTCCTTTATTTTTGCAAAATTCATCGAATTCACCTTCACAAAATTCCATGCAATTATCTGTTTTAAGCCTCTTGATCTATTTACCTGTCTGTTTCTCAATCAAAACTTAACATTGTTTGAAAGTTAGGTAAACATCATTTTTATGTTTCAAAAAGTACACCCAAACTTTCCTTGAATAATCATCAATGAAAGTCAACATATATCTGGCACCACCCTAAGATGGAACACGAGCTGGCCCCCAAAGATCAGAATAGATATAATCTAAAATACCTTTTGTCTTGCGGATTGCTGGTGAACTGAAGCTAATCTCTTCTGCTTTCCAAAAATACAATGTTTACAAAAATCCATCGAAACGGTACTCTGTTCACAAACACATCCTCTTGTTACTCAACATAGTCAACACATCTAGATGTCAGTATAAGAGACAGAGCAAAATGACAAGAATAGGTATTGAAAAATCAGACAAAGATGATGAAGAGACTGCTGCAGCATCAGTGATAGTAGAACCCTATAAAATATACAAAGTACCAAACCTACAAGCTTTCATAATAACAAGAGCGCCTTTATAGACTTTCATAACTCCATCTTCAACTGCATATTTGCACCCAAGAGACTCTAAGATGCCTAAAGAGATGAGATTTTTTTTCAAATCAAGACCATGTCTAACATTAGTGAGTGTCCTCACAATATCATCATGCATTTTAATGCTGACTATACCCTTACCAACAACATCACAAACGACATTATTGCCCATTAAAACAATTCCACCATTACAAGATTCATAAGTGAGAAACAAATCCCTATTAGGACACATGTAATAAGAGCACCTCGATTCTAAAATCCACTCATTTTGAGACCTTATAAGAGAATCATCATGACAAAGAAAATATTTCCATCGTCTCATCGGCTACAATGCTAGCCTCTGCAAGATACACTGCCGAGGCTCTGGCTCTTATCCATATGCTTGTCTTTATTTTTCAACTTGAAGCATTCGGACTTAATGTGCCCTTTTCTACGACAATAGTTGCGTACCAAATTTTTATGTCTAGATTTAGATCTAGATTTTGATTTACTACTAAAAGTCTCTCTTTTCAGATCTACCCCTGGCAACCAAGCCTTCAGCCTAATGTCTAAGAATTTCTATAATTATATCCCTATCAATTTGGTCTTTAGATTTTAAAGCAGATTTAATTTCATGATGAGATGTGTTTCTTTACCATAAATCCTAATATCCAAAAATGTTTAAATGATAGGGGAAGGGAACATAAAAACAAAAGGCTTGATCTTCATCATCAATTTTCACATCTATATTCCCCAAATCCATAACAATGGAATCAAATTTATGAAGATGTGAGAGGATAGATGTACCTTTAGGTCATCCGAAGCATGTAAAGGGTTTTCTTTAAATAGAGTCAATTCTCAATTGTTTTCTTCATATACAAAGTCTTTAGTTTATCCCACATACCTTTGGCTATCATCTCAATAGCGACCTCCCTTAAAACCTCATCAGAGAGATTTAGGATAATACCTGATCTGGCCTTTTTATCAAGGTCCTCAAAATCCTCCATAAACATCTTCTCTGGCTTTTTCTCCACTCCATGAAGCGCTCTGTCCACTACATCTTGTCTCAGGATAGCTTCCATCTTGAGCAACTACATCCCGAAGTTGACACTCTGGTCAAATTTCTCCAATGGGTCTTTGTTATCATCATAATGTCTCAAAATTTTTCCTAGAAGCTTAAGACCAATTTGTTAGGAAGGATCCCAGGAAATTGATAAAAGTGTCGAGACAAATCCGAAACAAACGATAATAAAATAATAGAGAAAATATTTTCTCATTTCCATCAATGTATAAAGCACGGTTGTCTCTGAGAAGGATACAAGCTGTTTTAGGAGACAGCTCCTAAACTCTCTTGTGCACTATTGTACATGTGTACAAGAAAAGCCAAAATAAAGACTGTCTCTTAATGACCATCTAGATGCCCAATAGCCCACAAGCTCTGGAGCCTTAGTCTTATAAATAAAGACCGTAGCTTTGGGCTTTATGTACCAAGCACTCTTATACACATCTAGATGTGTATAAGAGACAGGTTTTGACAAAGCCACATAACAATAATTGCTTTAACTTCATCAATCAGCACTTGGCAATCGGCCACAGGATGTTCAGTACTTCTAGTTCTTGCTGGTATAGATGCTGTCTCTTATACACATGCAGAGCATCCAACAACAAAAACTTCACTTTTCCCCAAGTTTGTAGTAAGCATCACTTTCACAGACTTGTTAGTAGCAACATGACTATCAAAAAAGTCATAAGCAAACATTACATGATTTACATTCAATAGCTTACACTTAAGATGAAAATCAAAAGCATTTGGCTAAACTTGATAATCAAATAGCAAGGAAAATACTCCCATAGCTAGGATGAAAAGATAAGGGGACATAGGGTTATCCTATTTCGTACATCTACTACTAGGTGCCAATGCTATAAGAGACAGCATTGATAGAGAACAATGCAGTTTGAACTCTGTTCCTCTACAAGCACAAGAATTTGGATAGGAATTTCATAAACTTTAAAACACAGAATAAAAATCAAATCTGTGTGAATCATATGCTTTCATAATATCAGCCTTCACAACACAACTAGCATTTCCATACCCCTATTTTTGGGCTTTTTATTTAATTAAAGAAAATCCACTTTTTACTACTTTTTGTTAATGCAAGAAATTGAAGAATTAATCTAGAAATCCACTAAATTAGCAAAGATTTTAAGAATTTTAAAGGAAATTTGAAATGGAAACAACTTGATTTTCAAGAAATCTAAATTAAAACATGTAAAAAATATATCTACTTGAAACTAGATACGAAAAAACCTACTAAGATTAACTAATAAAGTTTAATCTTGCACAAGAATTTAAAGAGTAGATCTAAGAAGAAAATTGAAGAGAACTTCTATATTAAAAGATGACTAGAATGTTAAGTTACACTAAACTACTCGAATTATCTGAAATTACCACCTATACCTACACTATGTATCCTTGAGTGAATTACGATATATGATTTAAAGAAGATATGTCAAAATTACAACAATGCCCTCACAACTTAAACCATCATGCCTCGATGTCGCGACATGGAACAATTGGTGTCATGACATTGAGCTAAAAAACTAATCTTGTACTTCCACCTCGATGTCGCGATACCAAACATTCCATGTCACGACATCGAGTTTCTTCTAGTTAAATTTTTCAATATCTATTCTTTACATTTTGCTGCTCTGACTCTTGTAATCTTTAACTTTCACCCTTATATCCTATCCTGCAAAATATGTAGCTTAACAAGTGATCAAATTATAATAAAATTAACAAGAGCCCAAAGAACATGAGTTCAAGTGCTAACAAAAAGTTTGAAATAATCGAGCATTAACTATCATCAAAAAAAAATTCAAAAAGTAAGTTTCATTCATCTACGACATAGTTTTAGCTCAAATCAAGAGAATTACCAAGTTATATTTTTTCAATCATCTTGACAAGACCACATGAAAATGGAGGATCATTAGGAGTCTAGCTAACATGCACATGTCATCATAATTGTTAATATAACTCCAACAAGGACTGAGTAGTATGATATAAATTATAAGTATTACAACTATTTCGTAGATGCTGATAAGATTGTTGCCTACTATAATGTACTCCTAGTGGCCATTTCAAGAAACAACATTGGTGCATGTCGGAATCCCATACTAGCCTTATTACTAGGGACGGATCATAGAGGAAATGGGGAGAGGCAGCTGCCCCCCTCCCCCATGATGTTAAAAATTATGTTTTTTTCCCCACAAAATTCTTTAAATTATTATTATATTATTATAAAAATTAGACTTTTTCTCCCAAAGGTGTTAGAGAATATAAAAATTATTCCCTATGTATGTATTTATCTAGTCTTTTCCTCAAGAGTTTCGAAAATACAATATTTTTCTTGATATTTTTTTAAAAAATTCAATAATACCCTTAAAAATTAGACTTTATCCCGTAAAATTTTGCAAAAATACTAAAACTGTCTCTCCAAGAATATGTACATGTAATATTTGCCCCTTTCCCCTCCCAAAGTTTAACTCTGGTCCGCTCGCTTATTACTATTCTAATGGCATCTTTCGGAGAAGACAACATAGGTACACGCCTGAATCCCGTACTTGACTTATTCCTAAAAGAAAAATATTTGATTTTTTTTCATGGCCTTAAACCAAGGAAGAGGAGTAAAATGTACCCAAAATTAATATTCAATACCAATCACTAATAAGTTAGAATAAAACTCCCTATACAAACACACAAAATGTCCTAAATCACTTCTATTCCATTTAAAATAATTTTTCCAAAAGATGAATTGACCAACAAAATAATACTATCGATTTGATAAAAATAAATGTTTCAAATAAATTTATGCAAAAAATGTGAATCCCATCTTTTTGGAAATAGTAATATATAGCTTTTGAAATTCTTTTGTAGCAAAAGAACTACTCAACAAACACCAAAATTTGTGGAATGCCAAGTTTAAATAGCTCGATTATATGGTATTGCAAGTCATTGGCATCATTGAGTACCATAATCATTCAATGATCCATCCAAAATTTCACCACATTCATATTTACAATCACAAAGAGACACCATTCCAAACACAAGTAAATAACACCCCAAAACTTGTCATTTTATTCAAGTGATGAGTACAATGCATCCTACCACTCACTCAAAATTTAAACAATCACATCACATAAGCAAACTTAAACATGGAAAACATAAACTAAAACAAAGTCCAACCCAACAAGTTTTCCAAAAACTTAATCAAAACAAAACGCCAACAACTATAAAGAAGCCAGAACATAAATAGCCAAAACCAAGTAATCATCTATATGGACTCAAAAACAGATCAATCCAACATTAAAACATAATTAAAAAGTTTACTTGGCAACAATTTAAGTGCCCTTAAAATTATCTAATCTAGAAAAGTCTTTTAAAAAAGAATTCTTCAAATTTCAATAAAAAGCCCATAAATATGTAAGTAAAGTCTAGAAATGCAAGGAAATGATTAATTATCAATGTCAGCATCACCAGATTGTTAATAGTCGCTTCAGTAAAGTTTCTCAAGGTTGAGAGAATTAGGGAGGGGATTGATCTAATTTGCTGCAAGGCATCACTCTTTATCGTCTGCTATCGTTGATGTCTCATTCCATCATAGTCTTGGTATCTGTCTCTACACCACTATGCGGCTCTCTTCAAAATCTTCATCTTGAACCCCACTGATGCCACTAACTTGCTATGATTTTGAACTTGTCGCTCTGGTGATGTCCAGGATGGCTTTTTGGTCCACCTTGTTGGTAGTCTTATACAGATGTGTATAAGAGACAGCAACATAACTACGTCATTATACATTCATTTATCAAGAGTGCTAAATTATTATGGAAGACTAGTTGGCTGTAAGTCCAGTATCCCTACAGGTCATTACACTCCTCATTGGTAGTCGGTGCATTGTACACGTGCTGTGCTGGCGTGCGAATGTGTTCGAGCTTGTGCAGGAGGTGGCAGAGGCATAGTGGTTTCTTTGAGCTGTTGGTACCTCTAGATGTGTCTAAGAACAATCTTGTAAACATACTCTTTCTTTCTTTGATGGGTTTGAGGCTCTCTAGTAGTGATAAGGCATCTTGCAACAATACATAAATGAATTATCTAGCTTAGAACATAAAATATAAGCCTCCTAAATTTCCTACAATCAAAGAATCCCTACCAGATTAATCTTCCAACATTGAGAGGCATGCTTATCCCGTTCGGCATAACTCATAGAGTTGGAGCCCAAAATCCTGCACCTGATAAAATACAACTACAATTTAGCTAATAAAGTGAGACCATGGCAAGTAAACTTTAACTCTCTATCATTGGTTATATTCATAACCCAATCAACATGAGTAGAAAGCAGAACATTTTTAATGGCCACCATATCTTTTGTTATAACTTAGATAAGCTCTCTATATTCTTCACTATCAAAAGTAGGCGTATTAAAGTAGGCATTAATCTTATCAGCATTGAAATCAACCAATACACATCTAACTCTCACCTTTCCCTCTTCAAGATGACACAAATTTCAACCAGACTCTTTAACTAAATTTGTGTATCCTAGCTCAACAGTTCTGTCAAAATTCTCCCATTACCTAGCTTTGAGTTGGGCTTCTAACTCCTTCCTAACCTCTCATATTCTCCCAATGCATTGATAAATCAAATCCCTTCTCCTAATGACTTCGAGCTTTTCACTTGCAATGAATAACTCTCAAGCAAAGGTACTAGAGAATTGAGTTCAACAACTACCTCATTTGGTTCACTACTTATCAAATGAGTAACATTCTTTTACTAACACCCTAAAACACCCTCCTATACACATCTAGATCGTCATTTTATCAACTAAATAATTCACCAAATAATTACAACAATCAACAATTCCCCAAAAACATACTAACTAAACCACAATTAACAACAATTAATCAATTAATTTACAAACAATATGCTTAAACCCAATCAAATCTTGAGATAATTCAACAAATTAGTCCAAACATAAAAATGTCCAATTAATACAAACAATCAACTTAAGCAAATTTTTCTTCTACAAGCCAAACATCACCTCTTATACACATTAGATGTGTATAAGAGACAGGTTAAGGGGTGAAGATACTTCACAAATAATCACAACCAAAATATTCACAGGCTTAAGCACACAGAATTTGAAATTTTTAACCATTTGGCTGAAGTAGAATCACCCCTTAACTCTCTTGGAAACTCTCCTTGAACACTCGAATTTCTCCTTTGAATGCCCGAATTAAGGATGAAAGATGATGAAAAGGTCTGTTTGGTTTGATTTATGGTAGAATTTGGTAGATTTAGAGGAGTAAAAGTGACGAATAAGCAAATGGTTAGGGTGTTAGGGATTTGAAACTTTGCTTTGAGAAAAATAGGATGAAATTTCTTTTAAAAACTGTTTGCCCGATTTCGATGTCGTAACATCAAAGTTTTGATGTCGCAACATCAAGCAACATGTGTGTGTCACCGTGTCGTGGGTTTCGATGTCATGAGATCTTCCGATCCCTAATTCTCTCAACCTTGCTCCTGTCTCTTATACACATCTAGATGTGTATAAGAGACAGACTATAAACAAGTGCTTATTGGTATGCAATCCAATGTTTAATTTCACAACAACAAACTAAAACTCGATAGGTGATTTTTCTGTCTCTTATGGACATTGATCTGTGTCACGACATCAAAATAGAACAACATGAGCCAATTTTAAAACATAAGTAAGTGACCATTCTTCTTCAATATCATGAGCAAAGAAAACCTTGGTGAAAGAAAACTCATTCTATCTAATTTCATGTAAATTAACCTAATCAATTAGGCTATCATTTTGCATAAGAAATAAACAATAAAATTACACAAAACATGAAATTAAACATTGGATTGCATACCAATAAGCACTTGTTTATAGTCATTAGTTTGACTATAGCATGAATTGATCAAGTAGTGGACAAATGGACATTTTCTTGTCCCTCTTCAGTAATTGAAGAGCTGTCTCTTATACACATCTAGATGAGTATAAAGACAGCATGTTTATATGGAAAAATAGTATCAACAAAGACTTGTTTTTGTAATTTTTTTGTTTTGTGTTATACAATTAAAACATATACTATAGTAAATCAGAAGTTTATTGATTCAAAAAATTTATTGTTTGGCTAGACTGGTCAGATCATATTGGGTCAATAACGATACATAAAATCATTGAAAATTTACACAGATATCTATTAAAGAACCTCAAGATTTTTCAATTCACTGAATTCTCTTGTGCTGTTTGTTCTCAATGGAAATTAATTTGGATAATCACCAGTTAAAATAGAGAATGAATCCCCTGTATTTCTAGAATGAATTCATGGTGATATATATTTGCTGTCTCTTATTCATCTGAATGTGTATAATCTACATGATTCTATGATTTATATTGTGTACATCTATATAGATAATACACATCTAGATGTTATTATCGAATCGCAATTGGAGTGTTTCGAGATTGCTAACTCAAATAATTCTATTAAAAGCACAATTTTCAAATTATACAATCAATAAAATTTGTCTTGATAATGCTGGTGAATTTATATTTAAGATGTCTGATGAAATCTGTATGTCAAATTGGTATATTTATTGAATATCCAAAAGCATATGCTCATTCCCAAATGATGTAGTAGAATTACTTATTAAATGCCTCTTAGGAATAGCTAGACCATTACTTATAAGAACAAAATTACCTATGAATGTATAATGACGTGTTATGTTGCATGCAGCAACACTTATATGTGTGACCCAAAATGAGTCATGAAATATCATATATCAGCTTAAATGCTTCAATTCAAACTGGTGTCCCATCAGGATAGCCTATTAGTACAAATGATAATTTACCATGCATAAGGCGAGGTTACTCATTGGTTCCAAAGATAAGAATGCTTAAAAAGGAAAGAAACAAATATTCAAGATGGCCATACAACGGAGGCAAGTGCTACTGAAGAGACCCTAGACATAACTAATCGTAAAACTCTAGAAGTAGATCAGGTTCCGATGAAAATGAAGATATCTTAATAAGTTATGTCTCTACTTGAAAAAAATGGAACCATAAAGGATATTATTGTCGACAATATTATTGTTTATAATATCAAGCGAAGTTTTGCATGGAAAATAAGGATCTTCATATATTTACCGAAAAATGTTGATTAGACAAATGATTGCTAAAAATAGAATGATACAAACAAGAAGAATTAAATTCATGTTTAAAATGAAGTTTTTGGACATATTGTCCAAACGCCTAAAGGTGTAAAGTCGTGAGGTACAAATGGGTATTTCTGTGATACAAGTAGACTTGTAACAAAAATGATTCATTGGGATCATTTTAACTTTTTCATGAACTGTAAGACTAATAAGATAGACATCGATTATAAAGAGACATATTGTCCTGTGGTAGATGTGGTAGATGCAATCACTTTTAGATATCTTATTAGTCTTACAGTTCATGAAAAAGTTAAAATGCGTATAATGAATGTTGTTGTTACAAGTCTACTTGTATGACTCACCTGATATCAATATCTATATGAAAATCTTTAAAGAATTTAACAGGTTGGAAGCATGTGATGTGCAAGTTTCTTGGGAACATTGTAAAATAAGATTATGAAAATGCTTATACGGATCAAAGCAATTTGGACTTATATGGTAAAATCTCCTTATGAGTATCTCTTAAATGAAGATCACAAAAATGTTCCAATTTTTCATATGGTTTTATAAAAAGAAAATGATCAAAATTTGTAATTATTATTGTATATGTTGACAATCTAAATATTATTAGAACTCTTGGAAGGGTTCAAAAGTAATAAATTTTTTAAAGAAATAATTTGCAGTGAAAGACTTGTAGGTCTATTGTTCGAGTAATTATTCATTATACGCATTTTAACTTCATCAATCAACTTATACAAAAAAAAATATTAAAGCATTTTTTTTGTGGATAAAGTTCATCCATTTAAAATGCCCAACAGTTTTAAGATCGCTTGCTATGAAAAAGAAACTTTTCCATACTTGGGATAATGATGAAGAACTTCTTGGTCTCAAAGTACCATATTTTAGTGCTATTGGAGCATTAATGCATCTTGGACTAATAATATATGACCTAATATAATATTTTGTTATTGGTTTATGGTTTAGTTCTTCTCCAATATGAAGACATTGAAATGACACTAAACATGTATTTAGATATCTCCGAGGGATCATTGACATGGGTCTACTTTATTCAAATGAATCTAGATTATAATTAATTGGCTATTCAAATGGAAGATGTTTATCTGATCCACATAAAGTTTAATCTCAAATGGATTATTATATAAGGATAAACTGCTATATCATGTCGTTCAACGAACAAATCTTAGCCAATACTTGAATCATTCAAAATTAATTGCAATACATAAGGTAAATAGAGAATATATTTGTTTAAGGTCATTAACCAAACATATCCGAAGATATGTTGTTTAACATTAGAAGAGAAGTTGTCAACAATATTATGCAAAATGAATAGCCTAATTGAAGGAGGTTATATCAAAGGAGATAGAATGATGCATTTTTCACCAAGGTTTTCTAAACTCATGATATTTAGAAGAATGGTGATATCGATGTCCAACAAATTCGCTCATTTCATAATTCAGCATATTTATTCGCAAATGCGCTATCAACATCTACATTTGAGAAGTTAGTTTCTAATATCAAAATATGTTATCTCAAGGATATCAAGTGATGTTTTCATGAGAGGAAGTTATAGTACACGTTGTACTTTTTTACCTGGACTATGCATTGTCCCAATTGATTTAACCTCACAAGAACACAAGGCTTAACCAGATGGGACACCAGTTTGAATTGAAGCATGCTGCCATATTGTGTACTCTTTTTCCTTCGCTAGGTTTTTATTCCACTGGATTTTTCCTGGTAAGGTTTTAATGAGGCACATGTTAAAGTTAATAGACATCCACGGAGGAGTATTACAAATTTTATACGTAGTAGATGTCTAATGTATTTAAATTTGATAAGTATGTAGTACTAGTCTATCTATATCCTAGTACACATAAGTGTAGACCCAAGTTACATTATTGACATAACGTAACTTATAGGTTAATGGCACCTCCTGTAAATAATGTATTACAGAGATATGGAAGACTAGATCGTCTAGTATACTATTCCTCATGTAATACATGTATCTCTATGGAAGTTATATATTTTGTTTAAATTTTACAATGGAATTAATCTAGAAATTAACTAAATTAGCAAAGACTTTAAGAACTTTGAAGGAAACTTAAAATGGAAGGAACTTGATTTTCAAGAAATCTAAAGGTTAAACATGTAAAAATTATATCTACTTGATGCTAAAGAAAAACAAACTAAGATTAACTAATAAAGTTTGAAACTTGTAAGAATTCAAAAAGTATATCTAAGAAGAAAATTAAAGAGAACTTTTGTATTAAAAGATGACTTGAATGTTAAGCTACACTAAACTACTCTAATTATCTAAAATTACCTCCTACACCTATACTATGTGTCCTTGAGAGAATTATTAAGATACTTTATTAGCAGTTACCTTTCCTTTTTCTAGATTTGTTAACCGAGACAGGTTTCTCGACAAGGACACATAGTATGGCTGTTTGGAACCAATGAGTAAATCGCCTTATGCCTGTACTTCTACCTCGATGCCGTGATACTTAACATTCCATGTCGTGACATCGAGATTCTTCCAGCTCAAGTCTTCAATCTCTATTCTTTGTATTTTACTCCTCGAACCCTTGTAATCTTGAACTTTCACCACCTAATTGCTATCCTACAAAATATGTAGCTTACTAAGTGATCAAATTATACTAAAATTAAGCAAAAACTCATGCTAATTTCTTAATATTTACAAACAATGCAAATGCAATTACCTAGTGTAAGAAATTAAACTAAAACACTTAAATAAACACCAAAAATAAGGATAAAACTATCAAAATGTCATAGTTTAAGAGTAAAATAACTCTTATTTACCGGGTTATGGAGCACAATCATTGAACATGAACCAAAAAATTGCTATACATCAGCCTATCACACATACTAGACAGCTCATTTTACACATCTAGATGTGTATAAGAGACAGGAACTATTTTAGTAATTATGCCGTCTACTTGCGTGGCACATTTGAAATTCCCAAGAGCATGTGAAACTTCAACACTAAAATATTCTTACCATATAAGTCCATTGCTTTACCGTATAAGCATTTTCATAATTTTCTTTTACATGTTGCCTTTATTTTTTGTTTTAATTATTTGTGTGCTTTAGTTTAAGAACCCGGTGGGATAATAAAGGTTTGAAACCTCGTGGCTAGTTAGGTTTATGTGTTTTGTGTTGTGAATTGCTTGTTGTTCTACTTGGATAATATGTGTTTAGCTCAAGACAAAAATAATGGATTTTAGGCTTATTTAATGAAATTGAGATTATCATAAATTTTCACTTGAACATGGACTTAAGTTTTGTTATTTGATTGTGGAATTACTAGTTTTTAATACATTCTCTTTATTGGGTATTTGAGTAGTTTGATGAGAGCTGTATAGATCTTTGGTTTGACCTTCTCTCATTTTCTTGGTTATTGAATTCTTTTTGAAAATTAATGCGCAAAAAACTAAGTTGGGAGGTATGAATTGGGCAATTATTACCTTTGTTTTGTGATAAACCATGTTACCCTTAGTTAATGGCCTATTATTTTGAATTGTAGAACCCCGTGAAGTCCCAATGATTCCCAATTACGTTTATTGTGCTAGTTGAAAAAAGGAAAAAAAATTCCTAGTTTTGTTCTGGTTAAATTGTGTTCTTGTGAGTTAAATCAACTTGGTCATATGCATAAGACCAAGTTTTTTAGTGTATTTTGTGAGTAATTTCCATAATTGAAATTCAAACCCCGGTTTTAAGTTGAATTTTGATTATTTATTATATTAGGTCATATATTATCTAGCAAGGTATTATTCCTCATCTAATAGAGTTTTGATTGTCCAAGCATGTTATAACTGTTTATTAGTGTCATGTTTAGTTATATCTTTTATGTGCACATGTTTTGTGTTGTAGGAGAATGACTATTTGAAAATAAAAAGGAAAGTTTCTAAAAATTCAAAAGGATTTTGGTTTTAGTGTCTTAGTAGTAGTAGAGAGTTTAGTCTTGAGTACCCGATTGAATAAAGACATCCTAGCTACTGCATGATTAATCTAGGAAAGCTGTAAATTAGAAGTATAGAACATAGAAGGTTAAGCAAAAAGATCTTTCTATTTCTAGACACATTTTGTGTTCATAACTTTTGTGACATGTTTCAATAATTTAAAAATATTTCAAGGAGGTTATGTGTTAGAGTTTTTAGATTGAATGTGTGTATAAGTTTCTTTGCTTTTTAAACCCTTTGTTTGTGAAAGTGTTATCACTATACACATATTGAGTGGGGGTATGAAAGTGAGATAAATTTCAATGAGTGTTAATCATGATTGCCTTGTGATATTTGTTTTGCTTATGACATTTGTTGGAATTGTGTGTGATTTTTATACGTGTAAAGTATGGGTGAACTTTAGACCAAGTAAATGATTTAGGCAAATTCTTTGGTACCATTTGAGATGATAACTCTATTACATAAAGTCATTTTACCTTTCATCCAATGCAATTTTGGTCTAAACCCATTCGGATCAGTTTTATTGGTTTTTGCTTATGATTTGCTCCTAGCTATGATTTTTAGGAACCTAAACTAATATTAGGATTTTTTTTTTTTTTTTTGGTAGAATTATACATCAAATTGGGATTAATTGGCAATTGTGACATTTGGTTTTATAAGTTACGAGGTTACCAAATTTGTACAGGAAAATGGTAATCGGTAATTCCATTGTAAAATTCCTAAACAAAAAATTGACTTGGGAGATGAAAAAATGGAAAAACATATGAGACAGATCTGTATTTTATTTGACAACTAGATGTGTATTTTGACCAAATTGATATCAAATGATTCTAAAATGTAGTATAAGTTTACTGGCTCATTAGCTTTAATCTAACTATAAAAATCTATCTTTCACTCTTAAATTATTGGGTTCTTTTTTAGCTTTCATTTGATATCAATTTCAACCATTTTCATATTCTCTCTTTGTAATTCTCTCAAGGATCAAATTTCTACTAGTTCATAGTTTTAGTGTAAATCTTAATTTCTAGTAGTAGATCTTACTTTAAATCTTTTTTTTCTTACTTTCTAAGTTTTATTTATTAGTTGGCTTTTAATAAATCTATATCTGGCTCAATGATTAGTTTTAACCCTAGAAATCTTGCATTTCAATTTCTTTCCCAAAATAGCATTGTTGCAAAATGAAGAACATCATAACATATAGTGTAGGACATCCTATTTTTGACATATTCCTTATTATTATTCAATCATTGTTCAATCATTTGCTAGTTATGATTTATATGCTTTCTTAGGGTAGTATTTAATATTGCTGCCTTATAGTTTCATTTATTTCCTTACTTTCTTAGCCAAGTCTTTAATTACTTTCTTAGTTGGTAGAGTAGATCAACTTTGTTGCTAGTGTTTAGTTTAATTGTCTACCTTGACAGCACCCTAATTCTTTCTAGATTAGAACTCTATTCAAATAATTTGTTGTATAAGATACAGGCATTAAAAGAACTGTCTCTTATACACATCTAGATGAATTGCTCTTTAGGTCAATTTAGTAATCTCGTTCTTGCAAACTATTATTTGCATAAGTAGTGTAGGAAAACACATCTAGATGTGTATTGTCTAAACAGTAAACAATCTGACGGCTTGCTAATCATCAGCCCAAGCAAGCTGTGAATCAGACCCACTCATCGCTAACCTACAAACCTATCCAAGATACTTGCGATATCCCTAATACCTTCTAGTAGATCTGTCTCTTATACACATCTAGATGTGTATAAGTTTCACCTACTCAATCACCCTTCCGAAACAAGTATTTGGCAACGAGTGCCGGGGATTGAGTTTGCTATAGTGATATTAGAGATTGTTGGTTCATGCAATGATAGCTTTATACAATTTAAGCAATTACTCGTAGTTTAGACTAGTTGTTTCTTCAATTGTTGTTTATTTCTTATTTTTTGTTGCTTGTCATTGGGACTTGGCTTCTTGATATTGTTTGTTGTGTAGTTTATGGTCAAGGGTATAGGGTCATTGAGAACCATTTAATTGGAATATAGAAAGGACCCTAACAAGAATCCAAAAGGAAAAGACACAATAACAAGACCAAAACATTAGTCAAATGGCAAACCCACAACTTAATGCTAGGGGTTTAGATGAGAATTTGAGACAAGATGATCAAGAAAATGTAGTGGGGAACAATGGGCACGGTAATAATCGACAGGACTTTCAATATGAATTTGGGAACAATGATAATAGGAGTAATGAAAATGCTCTTCCTCTTAGGGATTATGTGACAATGAGCTTTGAAGGGGCAATCTCTAGCACTGTCGTATGCCCATTCAAGCCAACAACTTCAAATCAAGCCCGGCCTTACCCAAATGCTACAAACTCACACCACGCTTGGGGGTGGCCCCAATAAAGATATAAGAGACAGGCATGTAAAAGCTGTCTTTTCTTGGTCCTTTGGGCATATAGTGGCATTTTTTCCAATTAAGTGGCTACAATCGCTTGAGCAGGAACATTTACTTCATGGAATCAATTAGCTCAAGAATTTTTGGCAAGGCACTTTCCTCTCGAGGACCGCAAAGCTCCAAAATGAGATTACATCTTTCAAATAAGACACGGTGAAGGCCTTAGTGAGGTGTGGGACAGATTCAAGGAATTGTTGACAAAGTGTCCCATGATGCTATTCCCTTTGGCTCGAAATCCAAACCCGGGCTGCCTCTCGAAACAATATCAATTAAGAATGCCCCCGTGGGTGGTTCAATGTCTTTCAAAATGCTGGAGGAAACATAAACATTACTCAATAGAATGGCATCTAATTACTACTATCATGGTCCAATTGCTCAAGACAATGTTCAACAAGTACAACAAGCCCAAGTTCAACAAGGTGGTGTCTTGAACCTGGATCAAAATGATACATTCTTGGAAACATGGTGAATGCCATCTCTTTTATTCCTCAAGTACCTCTCTCATGTGATTTTTGAGTGGTGGTCATCTTAATGGGCAATATGAGGTTCCTATGGGTTCAAGTGATCAATTGCAATAGAAATATATTGCAATCCACCTCACAAAATCTACCCAGGTCTTATACACACCTAGAACCCATCATGGAGGAACCTCCCAAACTTCTCGTCTGTAATAATACTTCTAGCTTGAATCCACCATAACAATACTTCTCCAATGAAGCCTCATATTCCGAGAACTATCAACCACCTCACCAAAGGAATCATGCATCCTCTTCTTCCTAACAGTCTCAACCAAATCCTCCCTACCACAACAATCAACCAAGGCCCCAATATCAACCTCATCCTTCTCAATACCAATAATGTAACCCTCAACCAACCATGAACCAAAATCAAATTTCAATAAAGAAGGAAATAACATTACGCTCAAGGTGGAATTGAGAATGGAATCAAACTATTATAACAAGAAGAGAAAGGAAGAACTCTAGGATAGAGTGTGAAAATTTGAGGAAAGAAAATGAAGCTTCTCTTATAGTACTCTAGAAGCCTTGGTAATTAGCCAAGAAGCCTCTTTGAGGAATCTAGAGATGCAATTTGGTCAAATGGCTTGACAATCAAATGAAAGACCACCGTCAGCATTGTCGAGTGATAGACATCCCAATCTGAGGAATAACCATGGAACCTGTCTCTTCAAGCAGTCACCCTTAGGAGTAGGAAAGCTCTAAAAGAAAAAGTTGGGAAGAGTTCAAATTCAAAGGCAATGGAAAATAAAAGATATTTAGGGAATGTCTTATCTCTTTTACCTATATCCTTTTCGATTTGCTTTTCCACTTTCATGTTCAACTCCTCATTCCTCATGTCCAACTTTTCATGCTCGTCCTCATCAAGTTCTATTCCTTCATCTGCATAATGCATGGGGAAGTCTCAAGTTGTCAATCAAATCAACTCTCATACTGTCATCATAACAAAAGGAAAGTTTTAAAGAGTCAAAAACATGAATAAGACTATATCCTCATTGACTCTAAATTGAAGTTTTCCTTCTTGGACATCAATTAGATCTCTTCCAGTTGCTATTAACCTAGCCTTCCAAGGATCAAATGTGTTACAACATCTTCTTCCATCTCTAGGACGATGAAGTTGGCCGGCAAGATACTTTCCCACTTTGACGATTATGTCCTCCACAATACCCACCGGTTATCTAATGCTTCAATCGGCTAGTTGAAGTGTAACATTGGTGGTTTTCAATCCTCTCCCATTTAATCTCTTGTATGTAGAATTTGGAATAAGGTTAATGGAGGCTCCAAGATCACACAAGGATCTATTAAAAGTTAATCCTCCAATCTAGATGGAATGGAAAACGACCCCAAATCCTTCAATTTGGGAGGAAGTTTTTCTAGCTTTATGGGGATGAAATCTTATGCTTCAAGAGACGATGTTGAAAATTTGGTCCCTCATCTGCTTTCTCTTGTTGGTGATAATTCCTTCCTGTTTAGGGTCGTTTTCCTCTGTCTCTTATACACATCTAGATGTGTATAAGAGACAGCTTCTTTTTGAATATCTCCAAAATCTCTTAAGCTTCTTGGCCTTCTCATCCTTCTTTACTCTTTGAGGAAATGGGTTTCCACTTGCTTTGTCAATAATGGCGATGGATCGGCCAAGTCCCAGTGAGTCTTAAAAGGCTTAATAGGTTCTTTAAGATAAAGAACCTTTAAGCCCATTAAGACTAACTTCTTTCCCTCCAATCAACCAACCCTCCAAGGTAGAACTCAAACCTCTCGCTGCACACTTGATATATGTTTACCTTACTGAGGTGACACATATCCGATTATTGTGAAGACATTTTGTCTAGTGAACAACTTGATCAATTGATAGATGTGCTTAAATTGTATAAAGCTATCATTGCATGGTCCATAGATGATACAAAGGGAATTAGTCCCTTGATATTGTTTCCAGAGACTGTCTCTTATACACATCTAGATGTGTATAAGAGACAGGTATGGGCATGTATGAATCTAAATTATTAGTGATAATGAGTGCGTTAGCCCCAATTTAGTTGTTCCTAAGAAGAGCAGCATTACTGTTGTAATTAGTGATACCAATAAGTTCCTCTCCATTTAGAGATTAATGGGTTGGCATGTTTGTATTGACTTTGAAAAATAGAATGAGGCCACCCATAAGGACCACTTTCCTTTGATCTCCATTTGACCAAATGCTTGAAATACTTGTCGGGTTTTCCTATTATTGCTTCCTCAATAGATACTCTAGATACCTGTAAATTGCTATATGCCCAAAGGACCAAGAAAAGACAGCTTTTACATGCCCATACGGCATTTTTGCCTATAGGAGAATACCCTTTGGGCTTTTTAATGACCTCGTACCTTTCAACGTTGCATGTTCTCTATATTTCATGATATGGATGAAAAATGCATAGAAATTTTTATGGATGATTTCAGTGCCTTGGCATCTCTTTTCATGATTGTTTGACCAACTTTTCAAATGTGTTGAATGTGTGGAAACAAACTTGACCCTTAATTGGAAAAAATGAAACTTTATAGTGTCAAGATACACATCTTATAGGACATGGACCATTAAGAAAAGATTAACACAAAAATGTACTAAAATGGAAGGGGACATGATTCATGTGCACAATAAGTATCTCTTCTCTAAACAAGATAGGAAACCAAGATTGCTAATATAGATTCTTCTTTTCTAGGAATCTTATTAGGAGGTTGTGGATAAGAAAGGATGCAAGAATTTGGTTATGGATCACGTCTCAAGAATTGAAAGACTGAGACATGTACGTCAAGAAGAAATCCCAATCCAAGAAGAGTTCCTAATTGAGAAATTGTTGGTTCTTAAAGACAATCGTTCATGGTTTTCGACATAACCAACTATCTGGTGGCAAGAGTGACACCAAAGGTATTAGACACATGAACAAGAAGAGAAAGTTCTTTTCGAAATCAAGCACTACTATTGAGATGATCCATATCTCTTTAAGCATTGTAGTGATCAAATTCTTAGGAGATGCATTGTGGAAAGTAAGGTTGAAGACATCTTACGGCATTGCCATTCATCTCCTAATAGGGGACATAATGGAACTCCAACAACCACTTTCAAGGTGCTACAAAGTGGATTTTACTGACTGAGCATTTTTAATGATTCAAGGGAATTCATTCTTAGATGCGACGAGTGCCAGAGAGTTGACAATATTTCAAAGAAGCATGAGAATCCTCTTCATCGGATTGTGGAGTTTGAAGTGTCTGATTGTTAGGAATAGATTTCATGGGCCATTTCCCTATTTCCTACTCCAATAAGTACATTTTGGTGGCCGTTGATTATGTTTTGAAAGGGATTGAAGCAATTGCTACACCAACAAACGATGCCAAGGTGGTTACCAAGTTCTTGAGAAAACACATTTTCTCCTGTTTTGGAATTGAAGGACATGGCATTATACGTGTTTGGGATCCAATTGCTTAAGAACGCTCAATTTGAAGCTTTGATGGCCAAGTACGAGGTGAAGCTTAAAATTATCTTGGAATACCACCCTCAAGCTTCGGGGCAAGTAGACGTGTCCAATCGGGAGCTCAAGAGGATTTTAGAGAAAATGGTAAACAACTCTAGAAAGGATTGGGCACGCTTTTGAGATATGTTTGTTGTGCCAAACCTTTGTTTTCTCTTTGTAGACCATGGATTTCATTAAATCATTCCTCTACAAATCTCTTCAACAAAGGTTTGGCACAACAAACATATCTCAATAAAGGAGTTAAGGTCTGAGATTTGGTGTTGCGTTACAATTCCCACCTCAAGCTATTTTTAGGCAATTAATTTGTATCAAAGTGAAGCTCATCCCTTTGAAGTGGTGCAACTGTTCTCATACAAGCGGTAGAGTTGAAAGGGGAAGAGACTAACTTTCAAAGTGAATGGTCACCGGTGCAAGCCCTACTATAAAGGAATGACAGGGTCATGGAAGGCCATAAAACTGTAGGTCTCAGCAATGGAAATTTTTCCTCAATATGGTAGTCTCTTATAAGCGCTTCTTGGGTATAAACCCAAGTTTATTCTCCTTAACTTAGTTGTTTAATTTTGGATACATTAATTAGCTTAATTTTAGTGTTTTTATGGTTTAATTCTAGTTTGAAGTTGTTTAGATAGAATATTAAGTGGAATGACACTCTAAATCCAGATTTTTGTGATTGTAGGGGATGGGGAGGCCAAAGGGACTAATTGGAGAAAAGCCAGAATAGCTAGAATAGAAATTTTTTCTAAAGTATTTTCACCACAGTAACCGCATTTTGAAAACCGCGGTCATTGAGGGGTACAAACTCTCTAGAAGTATAACCGCACATTGAAAACCACGGTCATTGAGGATGCTTTTGTGAAAATTTTTTCAAGTATTTGTGACTGTAGTTAATGTTTTTAAAGCTTATTTTCGATAACCGCAGTCACCTGAGCCAAAATTTTGAAAAAAAAAATTCTAAGTGTTTTTTACCGCGATCATTGAAGATTCATCTCAATAGCGGTCATCAGGTTTTCAAACTCTCTGGAAGTTTGACCGTGGTTATGATCTAATATTATGAAGTTAATCTTCTAGAGTGTTCACAACCACGGTCTTCATTTCAGTAACAAAAATTTTTAACATCGATCAATAGGGGTGTTTTGAACTGGAAATTTTTCTAAGTGTTTTTAACCACAGTTTTAGAAATTTTTGACCGCATTCATCAAGAGACAGGATCTCTAGAAGTTTAATTGCGGTCTAATTACAACGGTTACCAACTCATTTTGAAAAAAGAATTCTAAGTATCAAAAAATGCAGTAAAAATTTTAAGGCATCATTTTCAATAACAATACCAATGACGTAAATTTTGAGAGAAAAGAAGAATCTATATTAGCACCTTGGGTCTACAATCTTATTGCTAAAATTCATTTACCGCTGTATCCAACCCCTCCAGTATATATAATTTTTCTTATTTTATTCAGAAAACCTAGATAAACTTTTCTTCCTCAGTTGATTTTTCCTTTCCCTAACCCTCTCTTCTTCCATAAATCACCCCTTTTTCATCCCAAATCAGAGATGTGTATCAATAGTTCACATAAGGGTTAATCTACTCTTGTAAAATTGGGATGCTTCTACACTGTCTAAAATGAAGGACATCGAAATCAGCCTAGTTCAGGTAAATTCATTCCAACTCTCTCTCGTGGTTGTAAGTGCTTTTATCCATTTTCCTACCAATGTGTAGAAGCTGGTTGAATTGATTTTGAGCATATTGTGTGGTGATTTTTGGTGAATTATTAGACTATTTTGGGATTTTTGATCATTGGATTGTAGTTTTGCCCTTATTCCATTTTAGTACATTTTTGTGTTAATCTTTTCTTAATGGTCCACCTATAGCTAAGGATAAGACTAAAGCTTATGCCATTACTCTAAGAATTATGCTACAAAAACAAAGTAGAAGATGTGTATAAGTAGACAGCTAGTGATACACCTTCTTGTTAATGCCATAGATGCACAAATTGCACAAAAATCATGGTAAATATAGCATAATTCAAGAGAGGAGTTTTGACATATCTAAAAATCAGGGAGGAATTTGAGAACTTCAGTTTGAAAATTGAGTATCAATTGAAGGAAAGAACTTGGCTAACTTTCAATGAAACAATTCTTAGGGGTAATATCAATTTGGTAAAGGAATTTCACTGCAATTTGTGTGGTATAGAGAACAAGAAGGTGTATACTAGAGAGGTATGGGTAGATGTCAACCCCAAGAAAATCAACGCTTTCTTTAGGACTCCAAATTTCAAGGGTAGTGGATATGAAGACATAATGAACTTGGAGTATAGGGGACGCGACTATGCCAAAATTTGGGCACGATTGTGCAAAGAGGATTCAAAGTGGCAGTCCAATTATTCTAAAACCAAAATTTTGGGATTTAAGAAATCTACCTGCAACTATTGCCCAAGATTTCTTATACACATCTAGATGTGTATAAGAGTAGCCACATCTATGATGTGTATAAGAGACAGGTCATGTGGAAGCCTTGAATCTTGGAATTTGCTTCAGATTCTAAATACTAGTCTATACGAGACAGTGCACTGATGCAGGTTGTCCCAGACTACATAGAGACAAGGAGATGCATCCCAAGGGCAAAATCAGTGGTATATGTATGTGACCATTCACTTTGAAATTACCGAAGGCATAACCCAGTGGGAGTGACACCTGGCAAACCTCCTCAAGCACCACCTCAAGAACCTCCTCAAGCACATAGTGTTACTTGGCCAACAAGGTATGTGTACAAACCCCCCACAGATAGATCATGAGTGGGAAGAGATGCATACCTGCTGGACACATTCCACCACATGGTGAACCACAACAAGCATCACCGCAAGTTGAGGAAGAGAAGGAGATGAAGTAGAAGTCCACCCTAAGAACTTCTCAATTATGTAGGGCAAACAAGAAGATCCTGACGAGGACATCACTTCAATTGAGCCCTACCAAATTGAGAAGACCATTTACCTTTCACAGTTTTACTGCTTTATATGCCCCATCATCCCATTTATTTATGCTTTCGTTGAGGGAGATACATTCCCACTACGTTCTTAGTATTTCTAGATTTTTAATACTCTATAGTATCTAGTAGTAAGTTTTTGAATGCTTTACATAATGTTTTTTGTTAAGGGGTCTAGTTTATGGATGAATGTAAAACCATTGACCTAACTTGTAGTTAGTAATCTGGTTTTAAATTCGTGAGCATTGGGCCGTATGACTTGTTTTGCTTTCTTGTGCTCAATGGTGAGAGGTTGGATGAGTGGTACTCATCACTCCAAGAATATGAAAAGTGTGGTGGTGTACTTTTATATATGTTAAGAAGCGCTTATAGTCGTTGGATGAATTGAGTTGTTGAACTCATACTTGATGAAATGGCTTTTAATGTCTTTAAACTTTACCAAATGTTCAAAGTCTTGTATGTAAATTGTTTTTCTTTACTAAAGACAGGATGCTAAGCTGTATTTTGACTACAAGTATTGGCTGAATTAATATATTCACTTCAGTAGTTGATTCGGTTTAAATGTGTTGAAGTCCTTGGAAATTGATTGATAATGCAGAAAAAATGATTTAAACATCTTTGGTTATTTTGCATGACTTGCAATGTGGGATGTTTTGTGGGCTAGTGAGGTTTGGTTTAAGATATTAGTTAATGTAGTGTGAATCCCTTACCTACAAAATAGCCAAATTTTGAAATGAACTAGGCGTTTCTTTGGACCTTTTGAGCCAAAAAGTCCAAATCTATTGTATCCCTAGTATCCCTTTTCGATCCTTTAAGCCCTAATTCTTTGACAACCGAACAATTTAACCATTTTCCTTTTCCTTTCAGTTCCTACATTGCTTTGTCCCATCAAGTTGGCCAAATTAGATCCTAAATTGTGAAATTCAAGTGATATGATGGAATGAAGTAGACTATTAGACAATTGTTAGTAAATTGAAGTTTAATTGTATTCATGCATCAAAAGGTTTTTTTTTTTTTTTTTTTGTCATTAGATCTAATAAAGTTGAATTGAAATGTATTTAAGTTATAATTTCAACACATCAAAAAAAATTAAGAAAAGAAATACATAATGAATTCAGGTAGTAATTCTGAGAAAGTATTAACTAAGGTGAATTAAGTCACTCTTTTCTAAAATTATCCTACCTTCAGCCTTAGCCTACATTAAAAGATTTGAAAGTCCTATGTGATCCTTAATTTGGGCTATAAGATTTTAGAGATTTGTGGGGTGAAACATTGCCTTAGTTAATATTCTTGACTAGGTCTTACGGTGTCCACAAATATCCTTGCATATTCACTTGCATCTTAATGCTTCGTTAAAACAAGTCGTAGTGATCTTTCTATATTTGAAGCCTATTCTTGAGAATTTCAATATTGTTTACTCTTGATCATCTTGGAATTGAAGTGGCATTCTTTTAATACTTAACGTATTAAGATGAGACATGCATTTAGAACTAATCTTACTTTTCCAATTATGCAAGTAGTTGAACATGTTTAGTTTGTTGAGTTAAAACTCTATTTGCACATGCCTAAGTGCTTCCGAGTTCACCTTGTCAAATTGCTTCTATTTCCATTGGTGGTGTGCTTATACTTTTTCTCTCTGTATTTTGCTCAAGACTAGCAAAATCCTAGATTCGAGATGATAACTCTTTACTAGATGTGTATATTTTACCTTTAATTCCTATAAAATTTTGGTCATTCTAGTCATAAGGAATTGATTTTGTTAATCAATCCTTATGATTTGCACCTACCTATGATTCTTGTGAACATTAGATGTGTATTAGAGACAGTTTTTTGGAAGAACAATACAAACTTCAATTTGAGAATAATTGGAAGTTATGATCGTGCATTTTAACCTGGATGTATTGAATTTGCTTCTTGTAATTTTGGAAATCATGGTAAGTTGAAGAAATGGAAGAAGCCAAAGACTTAAGGGCAAGTATTTGGAATCAAGACAAAGTCCAAGTCTAGTCAATGGCTTCACAATCATGGTCGAAAAACTAAACTTTGACCGCAGTAACGATAAGCCATCACTATCCACTTAAAACACAATTATATACATCAAGATGACTGTACCAAGAAGGCAAATGCTCACTAATTAAGGTGAACTCAAACGAAATTCCTTCAAATAGGTCAATACAAACTTGTAATCCAGTATAGAGAACATGGTGATCGTGGTGAATGATGAAAAGTTAGCACTTTGACCAGTGAGACTTTTGAAATAACCCTAGGAGATACATCTAAAAACTACATTGATTAGGTGTAATTTAGTTTTACCATGAGCCTTCTTAGTCTAGTCCTGTAATAGTACTAGGTAATTTTGTAAAAGAACCTTAGAAGTTTGCTTTAAGCTTCAAGTGTAAGAGTGGAGATCTTTCAGGTTGTG